>UELU01143142.1:18604-47782 GCA_900490025.1 Megastigmus dorsalis | reverse complement strand
GAGAGAGAGAGAGAGAGAGAGAGAGAGAGAGAGAGAGAGCGAGAGAGAGGGATGACCTTCTTGAATCTAGGTTAGTAGCCCATCTCTTTTGAAGTGGTTTATGGATGTAGATTGACAGCGGCCGGGCTGCGCGCGCGCGAACCTCTAAGACCCCTATTATAGACGAAATATTTTTCGCGCTCCTTTTTCCTGTATTAGCTGCCTATGTACGAGCAGTTTTCTTTTCTTTTTCGAGAGAGAGAGAGAGAGAGAGAGAGAAAATGGTCGCGTGTATTTCTGCGTACGCCCAATTTTTCTCTACGGGCGCTGCTACTGCTGCTGCTGCTGGTGGTGGTGGTTACGGAGAGAGCGATGTGTGCGGGAGGTGAATCGATCGGTGAATGAACGGTCACGAGATATTTTTAAAGCGGCATTATAGCCGTATTTAGCGAATTCGATGCAGCGGATTATGCCATAGATACGTTGCGTATAGCTATTCGGGAATTCGATGCTTCATTCTTTGTTCGACGAATTACTCTTGGATCTGCTTTCTGCCTGTGATTGGGCGATATTGGCCGAGTGCTGTACCTATATATGAACGATATGAAAGTCTATTTTATATAAAGTAGTATTAGCTAAAAATGTTTGTAAACAATGTTTAGAGAATGTGTGATACATTTTTATTGATAAAATTAGTGCACGAAAGAAATGCGGGTTATCGAGGTAGTATTTTAGCGCATTAATTACGATTCTGTGAAATCCGCTGATATTTAAAAACGCAAGGAACGGAATTCATTAGAAACTCATTAACCGCGCGACCATAGTTGTCCAATATGCTTCGAGAAAATTTCATTTCCAGCTTTATTCCGTGGGCAAAATATTGCCGCGTGCATTTTCTGTCATTGGTAGTTTTTAATTTCACAGCTTAGAAATATTATACCGTAAAATCGTTTGCAATAAGATTTTTTAAATAGAAATTAATGTCGCCGAGCTTGACTTTAATTAATCCTCGCTACAGCTTATGCATGAGATACATTTTTACACGCTACTCTCGGCGAGTTCATTTTTTACTTTAAAATGTCTCTGAAAATACGATGCTGTATGGATTTTCCAAGCTAACATTTTTGTAAATAGCTTAGACAAATAAAGACGTTGCCTAGCACTTATGTCTATATTATGTAGTTTTGAACTTTTATGATAAAGGAATCACACTTTTTTTAACGTTGCGCATAAAAATAGAAATAATTTCGATTTTTTATCGAGAATTTTAATTCGCATTCCTTTATATGCGAAAAAAATCTGTAACATTAATAAAAAGCCAGAAGTGATTTTTCATTATACTTGATCTTTGCACTATTCGAGATACCTGATTTCTCAATTATTTTTTATTCTGTTCCTGCCAAAAAAGCTATCTCTAATCTTTCTATAACATCTTGGGCGCTTCGATCGTCGCAGCAATCAAATGAATAACGCCTCTATTGAGAAAGCATCATATACATCAAAAGAAAAGGTCTGGTCTGTATGCACAATCCATCGCGGACCGAATTCCATCGGACGAAACAAAAAAAAAAGAAAAAAGGAAAAGCACGAGTCGATAAATCCCCAATCGTCCATCCTTATAGCCGAAGCTTAACACTATTTATAGTCCGGCTCTGAATGCACGTTCAGTCCTACGTCACACCGTCCTGCATGATGTATAGTTACTCATACTTTCAGCCTCTTTGCTTTCCGGCGTGCAGTATTTCATTTTTTCTCTAAACCGATATATATATATAATCTTTTTAAGTTTTAACGATTTAACGACGGCCGGCTTGATTCTTCGATGATTGAACCTCGATGAATGAGAGAGAGTGAGAGAGAGAGAGAGAGAGAGGCTTGAAGCGTGTTCTCGCGCGATTACGGAAATCGATGGTATTAGCGCTGCGTACGACGTTGATTAATCGACGCGTCGAATATGGCCGCTGAAGCAGTCCCCTGCAGTCTTGTGGCTTTTCTCCCCCTCTATCCTTTTTTTTCCCCTACAATTTCGTAATTGAAAGAATGCTTCGTTACTTTCGTATTTACGAGCTATACGGCCTTCGCGTACTTTTTTCGTATCCGACTTTATTTTTAGTATGCCGTCGACAGATTTAGGAGTATTTTCGCTCGTCGGTGGTCGATGTTCTTTAAAGCGCAGCGGTGCTCTCGTGATTTTTATAGCGGAATCGGTGTGTACTAATCGTATACCTCTGGGGAGAAATACGTAACAGTAGATAATGTACAAGATTGGTAAGACAACAAACCGTAGCAGTGCGGCATATTGACTCTTGCCCCTCGTGTGTGTATGAGTGTGTGTGTACCGTGTAATGATATCCCAAGACTGTGTAAACAGAATTTCGTTAATACGTATTATATCTGGTATTGAATGCACGTCAAGCTCGAGATTGCGGAAGGATAAAAATCACGGATCTCCTTTACAGTGTAACGCAATTACGAAGTGAACTGAACACGGAAAAGTCTTCGTTTTCGATTAGTCTGTAAACTTTTTCAACTGACTTTTCTTCAGTTTCTTCGATAATATTGTTTCGATGCAGTAAATATTTAAACTAAAGTTCCTTTCAGTTTTGAATTCTGCTGTAGATGCCAACTTGTTTTTATCTCATTATCGATTATTCGAAGGAATAAATATCGTCATGTGTCAGTTGGCTAATTCATATCTTTGAAAACATATACATTATTCTTGGAAAAAATATAAAATAAAAAAAAAATAATAGATAATTTTCTAAATATACCTTTATCACTTTACGAAAATATCGATTCTGAATTGACAAAGAACTACAGGTTTATCGTGTAATAGCAGAAAAAAAACGACGAACATTTTAATACAACGCCAAAGGGGTGAATAAAAACGATACACGCACCAGCCAGTCTAATCAGTAAACGTCATCAAATGTGAAAATATTAACGTTCATTTCCGCTGTATTTTTTTACGTCCTTCAACTATCAATAAATTGAGATCTAGACACTTTCTTCTAATTACGATTGTCACTAACGATGACGCACTATTTATTAACTTCTTTATGCGTATATAGAACATGAAGAAGCGTAATTTCCACACTATCCGCCGCTTCTATAGAATTTGAAACTTTACTCGTTAACGAAAACATTAAATCGATGAATTTCCATGTGCTGCTTACTTTCTAATAAAATATGCGTAACGCGCGTTATTCCAAGACACATCTTACCGAAACGTTGAAATCAGGCGCTAAGCAAGTCCCCGAACACGATAAATCCTCATCGCGACATCCAAATTAATCCGCGCTTTCAATTTCCCAATGATCATAAATAAATCCAGTCGCGCGGAGGCGAAATCGTCCCGCCGTTAAATGCTCTCTTCTCTCGCTCGTTCCCCATTTGGCACCGCCGACGTATATATACAAGGAGAACCGCAGCAAGAAGACGCCGCGCGAGCTCGATAAATTCGTTCGGCATCATTTTCCCCAAACGGCGAGGCTTCGCTTCCACGAGCTCACCGTGGCCTAATAAGAGCTTCGATCGGGAATTATTGGTCCCCTGCGCACTTAAAGGACAAGTCGAAACTCGCTTTACGCCGACTAGCCCTAACTCGACGCGGCGTTTTTATATACTCGCCGCCACCGCTCAATTGCGTTAAGGAGTTTACTTACTTTCGCCAGCTTCTTGCGGGGCGCGATGGGAATTGGGGATTTTTTGCAGTTCCTCGTTTTTCGGCGCGTGGTGCCTCGATCGCTTCCAACACTTATTTCGATTGTTTGAATGAAAGCGTAAAGGTTGATATTGATATTTTAAGAAACGGAGTACGGTATACGGAAATAGAAATAGAAACAGAAATAGATCGCAATAGCGAATGGTTCGGACTCCCTGAAGGAAAAAATATTGGGGAGTAATCATTTTAACGAAAGTCCCAAATTACCGACAACACAACATTTTCGGTCGCAAGATTCCGAACTCGTATTTTTATTAACATTTGGTTTTTTTCAGTAGCGATGGACGCGGTTCATTTAACTTATACTGCTTTAGTCTGAAGATGTTTAGTAAACAAACAAAACTATAACATTTACGAATGGTTCTTTGACCGAAGTTTCAACCATCAGAATTTATATATCTATGAGTATGCATAAGTTTTTTAAATTCATCAATTTATATACGAGAATTTTTCTTTATAGCCAAAATGGTTTATAAAGAATCGTTCAATCATCTTAGGAATCAGGCCGTTCGATTTGCACTATCCAAAGGACGTAGCCAGCATTTAAAAATATCGACAGCATTCAATTCGCCCACATCTCATCCCCATACCTTCCTCTCTCTCTCTCTCTCTCCCTAACTCACGTCGCTCTCTTATGCACGTACTCCCCATCTCTCTCTCTCCCTCTTTCCTCTTCCTCCTCAATTCTTTATACGACTCCTTTATTTACTCTACCTCCTCTCTCCATGTCCGTGGCGTGGTGTATAGCCGAGTGCCGCATCGCCGCAGCAGCGCTCGTCGTTAACCTCCACGATCTCTCTCTCTCTCTCTCTCTCTCTCTCCCTCTCTCCCGATCATATAGAGAGTCGAAGCGAATTCAATTTGCTCCGATCGAATCCAGCTGTGGCTGCAGTATATATAACTTCCTCCCTCTGGGCGATACACTTTCCAAGTTTCTCTAGAAACTCACCTACGTGTCTGTGTGTGCGTTGTTGCGAATCTTTAATTTACGAATAGCAATTACTTTGGATGATGGGAGAGAGGAGAGAGCAATTTCTTGAGGGGCTAAAACTTTTCGTGCTGCTGTGCACTTGGAGCGGATCGAGCTTGTAATCAATGATTTTTGTGATACGCGACATTCGGGAGTGAATGAGAGATTCTTTGGCTTTTATTCCTTTTTATATTGCATTCAGCAGATTCGTCATGTCCCATACGCGTATATTATAAAGTGCGAATACTTGGTTCGATTGCATATACAACAGCTAACAACTGACTTTAGGTTTCTGTTCGTAACAGACACCTTATCCTTTGAAAGCGCCCGTAGGTACTCATTAATATAGGATTGTAGAAAATATACGAGGTAAATACTCGCCTTTCACCTTTTCCGTAACGATATACATTTTTAATTCAAACCAGCTGAGAGAACGTATTAATTACACGACCATAAGCTACACCTACACCGAGTATTAATTCACAATAAAATTTCCATTAACGGATATGCTCTTATTACCGTATAAATGATAATGAATGCCGATGCAGGGACGCCAGCACCGATCATTATTCCGGGGGAATTTCGCGGTTCACAATTCAAAATGCGGATTTCCCAGTGTGCGGCTTCGTTAACCTATTGACGTGCACGAATTCCCCGCGTTCTATTGAAATTCACTCCTGCAAATTATCGGCTGAAAATGTGCTTTATTCAGGAGTAGAAAAGAAAGATTATTCGGAAAGGAAGAATTTTGCGTTTTTTTTACAAATCTATCGCGAAGCCGAGGGGGGTATCACAAAATTCAAGTTGGACGCGGGTAACCCAGACACGATGACCTTTATAATGCTCGCCGATCCGCGGTGGTAAAGTCTAACGACTTGAATAATTGAAAATAGAATGCAAAACGTTTATTAAAATCTCAATTACAGTTTAAAAACATTGTGAATAAAACCGGTATAACCGATCAATGCTTTTTCTTTTTTCTAAATTCGAAGCTAAATCAATATATATATATATCCCCAGAAAATAACGACACACAGGAGCAGCCTCGGACGGACATCCACCCCACCACCCAATAATAATCGTGTGTGTGTGTGTGAGAGAGAGAGAGAGAGAGAGAGAGTAACACGCGCACACGAGAACCTCGAAACACCCACACAGAGAAGCGGCATTGCGCTCGGCTCGCAGTATCGATTCCTCCGCGCTCACACATATACACACGGACACAGCTCTCTCTCTCTCTCTCTCTCTCTCTCTCCATGACTGCAACCTGGTTTTTCGAGCCGCGCTGGCGTTGTTCGTGCGTGACACAGGGGAGAGAGAAAGCAGCCAAGCCGCGGGCTGTTCGTCGTCGCGCGGTCAGGTCGAAGAGCCTCTGCTCACGGATTTTATTATACCATCTCTCCTTATTTCTCGGTGTTTTTTCTTTCTTTCTTCTAGCTTTTGGACGTGTTCGTGCAGGCGTACAGCTACACGCAGGTCGGTAGTCTTTCCCATGGCGATGGATGTTTTGTACTCTTTTGCCGCGGAGGGTGGCGGGAGGATACAGGCGAATGGGTTACGGGGGTCTTTGGGGTGCATACCGAGTGAATATATTGGTATGGATCGAGGAATTAGCTGTTATACGTGTTCTTGGGGAAGTTATTGGACTTTTCTGTAGGGAATTTGTGTAATAGCGCACGATTTGCGAGGAAATTCTCTTTATCTCTATATCGGGATCGAATGAGAATTAGGATTGATATGGTATTTAATACGATGGTAATATTGCAGTAGTTTCGCACGATAAATATTACTGCGCTTACGTAAACTATAGCATCTAATCGACAGAGAATTTTCCAAATTTTCGCATTCATGTTTTTCAATACAACAGGAATCAGAATTGAAGTCTCGGCAATATAACAAAATGAGACTTCACTTTTGCTTTCAAAGCTGCTGAGTCAAACGGACGTGAAAGATTAAAGGGCCTGTGTCGGCATGATGGCTCCGTAGCTCTCCTGATTTTAGAAACCAGAGAGTCTGAAATCTGTGAGTGTAAGATGAAACTTTCGTAACTGTATATCATCGTTATACGGAACATGGACTTTTAATAAGAATAAATACGACTCCGGTGCCCCGAGGAAAAGTATGATTAAATCGCGATGGAAATTTGTATATTTTTATCAAGGGTAGCTTGATATTTTAATATATAACAGTAGCGTAAATTATGCGTATAGCTTCTTTGTATTAATTTGCGAATAAAATTCGAAGTTTGCTAAATTAACTTTATAATACAGAATGGAAGGTAGTACAAGAACAAAAGAATGGTGTATCGTATCAATTTACAGTGTAGGTAGTCAGATTCGAGTAATTTTAGTATTTCCATTTTTTTTGTGCCGGTAAAGCAAGCGGGTGACGATATTAATATATTAAGTCTTACTTTACTATTTCATGATTTAGTATATTGCGGTAAAGCGATGAATTAAATAAACGTCTGAATGCCTGAACCAATGTGGTGAATCATTTTTAACCGAGTATTCCCATGCGTTGAATAATCATCGAGTATATTACATTATTATGCAACAATTCAGTATTCATTTTTCTCGTTATCTGCCTTTGTTTTTAATATAACCCATAGACATTTTCTTTAAAGAATGGGTTACGCATTCGTTCGGTTAAAATAATACAGAAATGTCTACTGAAATGGTTATATTCTCAGAAACGTATTACATAATATGTAATTGTTTAATGTAAATATACTAAGCTAAATACTGAATGAGGATCCCATTTAATGATTACTCGACAGAGGGTACAATTTTCAAAAATGCGAGAATTGGAAAAAGGAAGATGAAGAACTAATTAGTTAATTAAATGTATCGTATTTTATAATAGAAAGGAGCGCGTGGCATTCGTGTTATTTTTAAAAGTCTTCTGTCATTATTCCATATCGATTTTTAAAAGTTTAATTAACCTTTTTTCTAATATGTTCCTCTTATGCTGCAGTATAAGTGCAAAAGTAATAATTAATCGTATATTTTAGTAATATACAAATTTTCATAGATAAATACTTATCTCATGTATAATTTCCTGTTATAACATTCAATTCTCATTTCACATAATAATGATATCGATACCGAGGCTACTTATATATCATACCTGCAATGTGTGTACGACCGACTGCAATTCTGACCTAATTAATCCAACCCATTTTTCTCTGTCTTATTTTCAATTATTTCTTCGCACGACAAGCTCGTAGTAATAAAGCACCGACTGGTGTCCGCTTTTAAACAAAGTAAATAAAAAAATTAAAAAGTGTTGGTTGTATGCGTAAATTCTAAAAACACTATAGTTTCTTTACACGGTTTAGATACCTAATTCAGATTAGACAAAATGAAACTTTAATTAGATACGTGAACCACATGCAGATCAGGCCGTTTGTCCTCGTATATTATACTTGATAATTTTCAACTCTAAAACTTTCGCGCAACGCCAAATTCTCCACAGGAGACAATAAAAATATATCCCAATCCTATCCAATCGGAGAGTATCTATTATCAGCACATTATAATAAATAAATAAATAAATTAAGAATCAGAATCCTATCCTCCGCGGGCGTTTCGGTTATAACGAAGCGACACGCGGACTTGGCTCGGTGCGACATATCGAGCGGCGTTTTTCCGATAACGCTATTTCCCTCGCTGTGAGCGCAATGCCAGCGGCACGAAAAAGTAAGCGTATAGTCGGCCACTGTGTGGGTTAACGGTCGCGCGCGATCGAGCAGCGTCGGTAGCCACTAGCCAGCTCTCGAGCCAGCTCTCGAGCCAGCTCCCCCGGCCCGTTGCATATGCACGCGCATTAGCCTACAGCTCGTGTCCCGGGACGGGAAATGGACTTGGCTATATACACAGTCCTTCCCTCTCGCGCCTTGTTTGTCATTCGGTTGCTTACGCTCCTTTATCGAGTTCGAATCCCTATACCTCCGGTCACGATGTAACCAAGCAGCTCCGCGCATCTACACAATTTGCTCGTATATAAATTGACGGGTGTCGTCTTGCGAATGTTGGTGTGCCGAATCATTACAGCCGCAGTGATTGCACCATTTGTAATAAGGGGCTTACAGTTTTCGCTCGTTCCAAAGGCGAAATACACCGAGTAATTAGCATTTCATTTTCTGCAATTCATCCCGCAATGAATTTCTGCATTGCGTGTCGCGGCTGATTGTCCTGCTGCTTTGTATTTGCGACGTGGCCGACGGTCATAGCGAAAAATCCACTTGTATATATATATATATATATATTTCGCGCTCGTTCGCTCGCGGAATGGCCATGTTGCACTAAATAGATTTGAAAATCGTCCAATTGTCGCGAGTTGCTAGAATACTTGACATTTCGTTGTGTCAGAATTCCAAGTTTAATAGTACGTATAACTTGGCGTAGAAGAGAGTGTAATTTGAATATTTCAAATGATCCGAGCTGTTTCGTCTGTAATCACTGCCGACTTCACTCGTACACCCATACATGCATGCGCAATGAACGAAAAAAAAAAGAAGAAAAACAGAAGGATCAGTTCACAATACTATTACAAGGACCACTCGAATACGCAACCTATGCGCTAATACCCATTCTCCTGACCGACAAAGCAGCAACACCCACTCACACACATATGCACAGAGAGAGAGAGAGAGAGCCATAGAAAACTTTTGCAATCGCGCGAGCCGCGCAGCGGCGGAACTTTAAGGCCATTATAAGTCTCCATTTGCACAGCACTCCGGTGAAAATCAACGGTAAAAAGAGCTCTTGGACGCGCGCGCGGGGGCAAAACTGGCCCATTGTTTCTTCCGCCTTTCTCTCTCTCTCTCTCTCTCTCTCTCTCTCTCACTCCCATACACCCGGGCGGCCCGCAGCTGCTACTCTCAGGCGCAAAAGGGGGGAAAAAGGCTCGCGCGCGCGACAAAACCAGTGCATAAGATGTAGGGAGGTGGGGGAGGCTTGTGTTAGACCTACCCTACAATGCACCGTACAAGTGCACCCCAGAGCAAAGAAAAGGAGAAGAAGAAGAAGAAGTATAGAAGCAGTGGAAAAAGGAGGCCTAGCAGTCGCCGCACAGTCGCCGCCGCCGTGTTTCTTGGAACGGTCTCTATATATATATACGTGCACACATGTAGTAAGTGTATAAAGCGCGAGTTCCGCAAGTGTGTGTGTGTGTGTGTGTGTGTGTGTGTGTGTGCGCGCGCGGAGCGCTTCATTTGGAGATATTCGTTTGACCGCAAAACAGGTATTGATCTCATAGTAAATCCGTCCTTGAACCTTGCGTGGGAGAAAAACGACGACGACGACGACGACGACGACGACAACGACGACGACGGCGACTACGACGACGCGACGCGAACCAACGACTACGGCTGCGTTTCTTTGTATAACGACGTGTGTATATGCGTGTGCGTGTGTGGGGGATTTATACTTACACGCGAGCTGCGGTCTTATGTAGCGCGTGCGATGATGGCTACGTGTGTACGTGTCTGTGTGTGTGTGAGTGTGTGTGTAGGGTAGACCGACGGTTTGCGCTAGGCGAGGAAATCGTATTATACTTAGGTGTTTGGACTGGAGAATCGACCGTTCTAATTCTGACTAGCCTAACGATCCTTCTTTTTGGTTTGTAGAATTATTTATAGATTTTTAGTCTTGATATTTGTGGTTTGGAGTGCGTTGCCATCCATGGTTTTAATTGCGCGCTGATTATTTACTCGAAGTTAAATCTTGCATCGTTTGTTTTCATTTGACTTGGTAAACTTAAATTTTGTATATTTTATCATAGTCAATTGATAACTAATAGTATACATTACCTACGTAAAATATTTTTAGATACTCAAATTTTGGGTATATGGAAAATTTGATTTGTTGAATCGAACAAACGAGAGCCCAGTAAAAGTCTATATGTGGCTGAGCATTCAGCTTTATTTTTTAATTCAAGTGCCCATAAAAGTATATACGCAAAGGCTGACTGAGCTTGAAAATATCCTACCGTATAATAAAGCTATGAAATTTATGAGCATATTTCATATAATAGCTGCAAAGGGACGTCACTTAAAATACGGGCAAAAATATCTAATTTATGGAGTCTTTTATAAGCTGGATGTGTATTCAAAATTTTATCTACACCATATCCTCGTGCCGCAGTGGGAAACGGTTCTATCTCAATATTTTTTCTGGTTTCAATGCACAGGTACACTTTTTTTCTTTCAACTTTAATTTTGTATAAAATTGCTCCAAAGTGAAAACCAAACTAAAAGATCTTTGACGTCCGTGTGACTAAGAATTAATTTTCATCAAACGAAAAGTTGAAATCAATTTATTTTAAAACGCGAATTTGAGATAGAACCTTTTTCTCACCGAAGCGTCGATTAAAGTTCGACTTAAACTAAGAGTAAAATATCGCTAGGAATTGCTGTTATATCTCACAACCGCTTGGAATATTTAACCCCCACGATCCCCGGAAAGAAACGGTGCTTCATAAAAGAATCACAAACCCAAATTATTTATACAGTTAGGGTAATATCGTATATTTACGTAATTGCAGCTCAATAAGCACTTTTTATTGTGTACCTTTTATCGAGCCCAAGCAACACGCGAGCCCATAAACTTGCATTTAAAATGCCTTACGCCGGAGAAGTAGCCGGTAAAAACTGGGGGGGCGTACGAGACTTTCTTTCCGCAATTCAAATTTCCTCGTGCGTACGCGTCCTTTCGCTTTTCTCCGAATAACAAAGAGTCGTTATAACGGGCCGAGCTCGACATCCCTTACAACCGAGTGAACAACAGCTGCCCCGCTTTTTTTCCGCTACATTATTCGTAAAATATTGTATTATTATGCGAGTGTCGGCTGGCGCCAGTTATGTATAGCGCATGTGTGACTTCGAGTCGGTCAAAGATTTAAAATCGCTGAAACATTGAGAATTTTGGAACGATCGATGTATGCAAGGTATGGGGGAAAAATGTTGTTCTTTGCGATGGTGCGGAGGTAAATGAAGCTCTTGTTATGGACATGGAAGGCGTCGTAAAATGCGATATTGCGTTTTTACGCGTTCGCGCGTGATGAATATTCTTTTACACGCAAATATAGGCAGTATAGAATAATATGTTTTACGCTTCTCCAAGTTTGAGAATTATTATTATACATGAAGGACCCAATTACTTTTTTTTTCATTTCACTTTAGCCTTTTTGAAAGTGATAAAGTAAAAAGTAGATTTTCAATAATTCAATTCGATGCAAAAATATTTTTATTCGCGTAAAAGTTGGGACACGTGCGCCAAAATTTTAATTTATCCTTATTTTGAGAATCTTTTATTTAGCTTAAGTCTATCGACTATTTATAAGCTAGTTATATTTTATCGATTCATATAGAGTATACACTTTCAGATATATATTTGATACTAAAACGCAAGCAAGTCTACGTGTTTCATTAATAACAATCATTATTCCTCGAATTTCATCGTCTGTCACAACTAAAAGTCTTATCCATAGGAATGTGTAAAAAAAGTTTAGAGCGATGTTTTATTAATAAAGACAGACACAGGCGCACAGAGAGAGAAAGAGAGAGAGAGAGAGAGAGACAGGCAAATTTTCGAAAGTTTCCCGAATCCCAAATGAGCCAACATATATATAGGAGTTGGATCGCAGATTCGAAGTCAGCTCGTATATAATTTAAAGAGGAGACGCTGGTATGTATACGAAAAAGGCCAAACAACCGCCGAATTCAGGTCGAACTTTGTACGGCATTAATTCTCGATTACTTGCCCTCGCTAGTACAGTCGAGGCCCTCGGTTCTGCTACGCTCGCCTCGCGCGCTCTGGAAAATCCGAAAGACGTTTATACCTACTCGATTCTCGCGACGTTCCCACGGGATATTGCACCGTAATTTTTCTATTATCGATCGCTCCCGCCAGTCCTGCCGCGCTGCACGTATTGCAAGCCAAATAATTATTTATGTCGGGCCATCGAGAAGCGATTACGCCGCTGTGTCGCCTATATGGAGAACAAAACAAATGGAGCGCGATATATATATATATATATATATATGTGTGTGTGTGTGTGCGTGTGTTAGGTGAAAAGTGGAAGAATCGAGGTTAAAGGAGCGATATCGATGAGAAAATGTGTGGCGGTAGAAGCATTTGGTCAATCGAAGAGCAGGAGTGCTCGAACGCGATTGCGCGCAATTCAAACTTTTTCCACCCCAGCGCCGATTCCCTCGGACACTGACTCGATTTTATTCTTTTTGTATATAACGAGCAATTTCATTAAAGTGCGCGCGCGCTCGAGAGAATTCATTTCCTGTGGCGAGTATCGCGCTGACTTATTACGTGCTAGCGATCCGTGCTGCGGCGTCCGAGATCAGTTTCGCGCAATCGAGTATCTCGAAAGGAAGCTGCCCAAATTGTTAAATTAATCGGTGATTAAGAGTATATTTTCTAAGTATCTTATTTACGAAAAATGGAAAATGCACACGAGCCCGAATTTATTTTAAAAATCTTCTATATGGATATTTCAGTTTAATTTGAATCTGTTGGCTACTGCGAAAAAGAGCAAAATATATATTTACTTTACAAAAGAGTTGGAAAAATGCCGCACGCATCTCTCGCTGACAATATCGCTACACGCGTTCCGAATCCTCACCATCTTTTTCTTCGTATACAAGGAATTTTTATGCGCTCCGGAATTGCTTACATTTTCATTTTGAAAAGAATACCACGAGAATATCCCGCCTTTTGTTGAGATAGGAAAGTAATTTTTCCCCTTTCTCTCTCTCTCTTTTTTTTTCAAAATTTTAGCTCGAGGCTAGCGGCACGCGTGGCCGCAGAGAATATCAAACTCGCATTTATTCGCGAAATCGGGCGAACCATGGAATACATATATATAACGTTATTCATCGTGCGTGACCATTTACCGCTGCGCTATTGAAGAGCGCATGTTTATTTTAGCCCCCTAGTATTCTCGCACTCGACTATTATTCGAAGTTCAAATATAGCCTTGTAATATATTCACATCACCAGTCGTAAATGACTGGATGCAGCGAGCGAGTTTATCTATTCTTGCCAATCGGTCTCTAAAAATTGCCCAAAAATAAAACGTACGAACAGCTACCAAAGCAATAGCTGATGGATACATATTCCCGACAGCCGTATCGACATTTCACACTTGCAAAAATTCCCATTTTCCAATTTCTCCATGTATATTCCTCGTGAAATTCATTATACCTGCGCGCAAGTCAAAGCGTCGCGTGGTGTGCTTGTAAGGCAGTGCAGTTCGATAAATCAATCGCATATTTGAATTCGACTCGTGAGAAAGCCATTACGGCGGAGCAGGTGTGGGTCTTTGTGTGTGTGTGTGTGTGTGCGTGTAGTACGAGCGAGTGACACGGACAGTGCGAGGGAGACGCCGCGCCGCTCGTAATGTACGTGTATACATACATGCGTTATATATACGCTACAGTCTAGCGCTCAATATATATATATACACGATATGTATAACGGCGGCAGTCGAGATATTGATTGATCGATTGCGTTTGGCACGCGTTAGACTCGTAAAGACGACGACTACATGCCGAGGTAGCCGTTACGTGACTTTTGCCGTTAGGCGTTGTATCGCCTTGAAGGATTATGGGAAAGAAGGTAAACGGGACGTATTTTTTGAGATGTGAAAAAAAACTGTGCTTACGCTCATATAGGATATACACCAATTAGCATCTCTAATTATATTTTTTCAAGCGTAAAATATCAGTCATATCTAGTTTTTTTATACAAAATCAGTTTTACTGTATGTACAGTGAATGAAACCATAATAGATAAGAGCAGTGAGCTAAAGTTTTCTTGTTTTTTTTTGTTCAGTTCAAGAAATGAGAGCTGAGCAGTAACGAGACTAGCCAATATGCGCTCAGCTATCGCGAACCTGTAAATTAGATTGAACATTGTTCGCTGTTATTCACGAGTTTGGTAAACTAATCAGTGAGACATTTAGAACAAAGTACGGCTAAATCAAAGTTATGGTCCCGTTCAAATCCGCCGCTCAGAGCAGCGCGCGCAAGTTTCAATAGAATTAAAACAGTGATAAACTGGGCTGGATGTACCGTGTGTGCATGCACACCTTCGAACGCTATACAGTTTGATCGTTAAGTTACATCCAATTGAAATTGTTGAAGGACGATATAATGAACATTTTTATCGACGAATACGCTGCTTAACTAAGACCACTTTTGATGCGGAGTAGCTCGGAAAATATAAAGTATATATAAAAAAGAGACTGTAAACAAATAGAAATGTTACTTGTCGCGGCTCAATTTGCATAAAGTAACCGAGCTGAATATACAGTGGAAGTGTGTGTGTGTGTGAGAGAGAGAGATGGAGCGATTCCCGTTAGAATTGCAAAATCCAATAAATGCGAGGATGGTATCTTCTCCTCCTCGTCTCCTTGAATCCCCCTTTTCCCTCTTTCTTATATAGCGCTCTCCCCCTCTTCATCTACGAAGAAGAAGAGAAAGAGAGCGAGATATACCGCGGTGAGAGAAGACAAGGAAAGTGACTCTCTTCGGCCGCCTCTCGTTTCGGTGTGTATATATATATATATATATATGGTTCTTCGTCTCGCTCGAGATCAAAGGGAGATCCCCGTCGATTCGCCTTTTCTCCTTATCATTATACACGCGAAGACAGAGGCGGCCGACTCTAGCCGAGCGTCCCTTTCAACTCCCTATCCGTCTCTCTCCTCTATACACTTGCCTGTGTTCCGCTGTCGAGCTGTGCATCTTCCTATTCAGCCGTCTTCCTCGGTCGAGCGGCTATACATATACAGAGAGGGTGAGAGGAGACGTCGGGCGAGTTTCTCAGCGCAGTCGTCGCCATGACAACGTTTTTCCGCAACGTAGCCCAGGCCCGCGAGAGAGTCTCAGAGCCGAGAGGTGACGTCAGTCCCGCGCGCGCACCCGCGAGTCCGGCTCTCTCTCTCTCTCTCTCTCTCTCTCTCTCTCTTTCTTTCTCTCGGACCATCCACGCAAGCGCGCGCGCAAACTCACTGCAGCCATGCCTCTCTTGCGGCTTTGCGCTTCCTCTCTCTCTCTCTCTCTCTCTCTTCTACATTACACATATATAGGTAGAGAGGGAGAAAAGTTGAGTCGCGTCCCCGGTTCGTTTTTCGGACTGGAACAGCTGTGTATACGTGTTCTTTTCGGGGCGGAGAGACGTGACGGATATATCCGACGTTTTACTCTCCCTCCCCTCACCGAGATATGGGGAGATTTCTTGGTAGTGTGTTTCTTTTTTCTTTCTGTCTTTTCTTTGAGAAATGATTTTAAAGGGCGCGCCGAAAGCGCGGAAATTCAGACTTAATTGATGGGCTACGTGTGCGTAGGTCGGTGGAATGCCAACGCGATGCGCAGTTCTCGAGTATTTTCTGCCCGATGTTAGACGAAGAAGAAAAAGTTTGATTTCGTCCGCACGAGATAAGCTTCTGCCCCTGTCTATAGACGTGGTAGACGTAAAAGAGACAACCGTGTGCGTGGGGAGAGACGTTGACACGTCCGATGCTACGTGAGCCATATATGACGCGTCTATACGTACATACACGTCCGAATCGAATAATGTAATTCCAATCGCGATAAAAGCTCGGGGACTCGCGTGGGTAGCTAAATCGGCCTCTTTCTTACCAATATACCGTCTCGCGTTTGATCTGTCTTTTCTTTTTTTTTTTTGCTCCTAGTCCTGAAGTAAGAAAAAAACGATAGCGGAAAGTATTTAGAATGAAGCATTCGGTTTCGTAATGCGGAGTCTTTTTTTATTTCCATTCAGGGAATAATCGGGGACGTTGGAAAATCGCGCGGAATCTTGGACGAAATATGAATATTGCGCTGATGAAAAATACTTGGCCGTGCGCTCAGTGGGATACTTATCTTGTCACCGCGCGTCAAATTTCTCTAATGAAAAGTGTATTGTTATTAGGATTATTATTGCGTGAACCTAATGCGATGCAGAAATTTAGGGGTAGATGGATTGTATAGTGATTTATAAAGTTGAATAAAGTGTTTGCAAAGCATTAAGTTTAGACAATGATTCGTCTACTGAATGAAGTAGGGTTGGAATTAGAATATTTACTGCGAAATCTGTTAAAAACGTGGAATTGGTTAGAGCCAGTATTTATCTACTTACGCTAATTCAGTGGTAACATTCACTTTACTTATTATATGCATTCGCAAAGAATTAAATAATCTACCACCTATTTTTTTCCTTTTTTACGTTTATATCGAAAAATATTTGCTATTCAAGCAATGAAAACATTTGTAAAATGGATGTATAACAAATCGCAGCTTTAGTTGATCCTCATTAGACTTGAATTGAATGTGGTAAATTCTATAAAGATATTCCATTGTCATTTCCAGCACTGCAATGGTTTTTCTATCCTTTTAAAGTCTTTTTATAAACCTTTCAAAAGATAGAAAATCTTTCTTTTATAGTATAAATCTCGATTTCAAAACAGAATTAATATTAGCACCACAAAAGGTGCGCAGTTAAAATAGAGAAAATCAATTAAAAAACAATATATTTTATTCGACCGAATTAAAGATTATACAATTAATAAAAAGATTGCGTTGTGGTTACACCAAATGGATAATCTTAAGCCTTCTAATAAAAGCATAAGTTGTGAACTATTCGAAACACTGAGACGGACATATCTTGCACGGTGTTTTTTCTGACCTATGGAGCTTTCATTGATATTGTGATATTTATTGTAATTTTCGCGATTATAGAGAATAACCTGTTCGTTGAATTTATCTGAATTGTAAACTGTAAAAGATGGTCGACGTTGATTCAAATAGTAAAAGTCAACCTTAGACCAATCTCCAATAAGTACAACAGTATTAATGTGTCCAGCAATACAATTTAGAAATATTCCCTTGAAAATAAAGACATAATTAGTAGTTGATATAGAAGAACAAACTCTTAGCAAGTACTGAAATCGTTAACAAAATTGCTGACCAAGACTTCGGATAGTTTATTGTGTTTTTCGATAACGTCGATACTGTTTTCGAGATATGCACCAATATTTTTTGTTACAAATAACATTAACACCCAAATAAAGGGACATTGAGTAAAAATAATCATGTTCAGATAATGATTGAGCTAATAAAACATATAACTTTTAGGATTCATTATTTATTTGGGTTCGAATTAAACAGAAATTAGTATACTTCGATACTACTGCGTAAAGTAGGCGATTCTGTCACGGGTGTAATTTGTCGTCCGAGCGAAGCGAACTGTTGACAACACATCCGTGCCAGGTTCATCTGCTTCACGCACATGTGTCGAACCATATTTTTTATAAGAAAGTCCGTAAAACTCGACTCTAGATGCCTTTTTAGTGTTGGTTAAGCAACCAAGAACGATGCCCACGGTATATAGGAAATCGGCCCCCAAAGTTAAACCTACGAAACCTATCTCACCGTTTAGAGCGCAAAAACATAAAGATTTAAAAAACAAATTCAAATCCCTCACTTGCGAGGAAGCTGAGATATTTAAAAGTAAAGTTTTCACCCCCAAAAGGTAAAAAAAAAATCAGAAAATAGCTTAAATTAACCCATTAGCACAACTTTAATTACTTCTGCCTATGCTCAAATTAAAGGGGAATTGATAGCGGATCATTGCACACAGGTTGTATTTGGACGACGCACCCCATTCAAGGTTATTTAATGAATGACAGACTCGAATTAAGAGTCACCCTTACCACATTTTAAAAAAAAGGTAGTTTTGCACAATTTTTTCGGAACAAACCAATATACCTTGCTTCATTCGCGAACGAATGAGATTGCTTGCTATTGGGCGACGCCTTTATTTTTATTATTTTAAAGGGTTTCTATATGGTAGCTATTAAAAATGTAAATGGTTTATCCCCCAACCCACCCTCTTGGCACGATTTCTCAGAATCCTAAAATGGCTCAAAATGCAGCGGGCATCAAAACCTATCAAAGTAAGGTATAATGAAATGGGCGACGTGCAACCATAACAACTATTTTAGAGATAATGCTAAGGGGAGGAATCCACCCCTAGCATTTTTTGCATAAAACTGTGATTTTGCACAATTTTTTCGAGACAAACCAAATGGCAAATGAAACCTTGCTTCATTCGCGAACGAATGAGATTACTTGCTATTGGGCGACTTAAAAATTAAAATTACTATTTAAAATATTATATTTCTTATATAAATATACAAATCCTGATTAGTGTAACTCGCCCCTGCTAAAAGTCCAACAAAATTTTCGTATGTGTTCTCTGTACAACAATCGAGAAACATATGACAGAACTCTATTTCTTGGCCGGGTTTAATTTGCATTTTCATCAGCTTACGTGCACATATTAAATCTTTAATTACATACTTGGACTTGTATATACTGGTGTAAATGTTAGAGAATCTGCTTGAGCTTGAATTATCGAATGTGCTGAAAATCATTTATTCTGTATCTTGGGCAATTTGCCCAATTTAATTTACTTATTTAAATTCTTTTAAATAAGTAAATTAAATAAAATGCGTTTTTTTAATATGGAACTTCAATAAGCTTTTGAAGGATTATTTCGTAAGATGATACAAAGAATACTCGTTTTGTTATAAACTTTTTCACGTCACTACATCTTGGAGGACTGATGTAAGTTACTATGATTTATAATATTTAAATATTTAAACTCTACTGTTGATCCTACCGGTCACTTCGTAGAAGTTTACACGGAACGTAGATTTTGCGGGAATCGCTCTTCTTATTTTTTTCTCCTTATTGTTAATTTATTTGTTGCTTACCTTGATTGTTATCTGTGTTGGCTGCGCGGTGCGCATGGCGCTAAGGTTCAGTTGAGCCGCTGCTCCGTGATCCTCCCGGATATTTATATTTTGGGTTTTTTGATTACGGTTGTGTGTACTCCCGGATTCACAACCTCGAGATTAAAGGAATTCTCCCGAATTCTTCTATCTGTGATTTGGCAAATCGAAATATCCTCCCAGATATCTATTTTTGCGCAAGAACTCTCCCGAGTACTACAATTGACAAAAAAACTCCTAACGCAGGCGATAAGAGTCGAGAATGACAACAAGTGATTCAAAATAACTAATTTATTTATTTATTAGATATGTTGAATGTCTCAATTGGTTAACAAATATCTCTCGCGTGTTTCCGAGTCGGAGATAGAAAGTTAAGGGCTTGAAGAGCACGTCGCGCGTATAGACGTCAGTTTCGTTTGGCTGGTGTCTACAGACTGATTAATTGTCTCGTAATATTTCTGCTCTTAGTTGCAACTAAGATCCCCACTTGAACCGGCATAAAAATGCAGCTTTTCGGTGAGAACGTCCGATACTCACCGGTCTCAGAGATGTACGTGTTTAATTGGACTCGGCTGTTTTGTCAGCAGTTGCGCGCTGCATTCTTATCTCGGTCCACTCGCGACTTCATCTTTACTGCATATTTAGAACATTTTAGGATATAATTTTTTGTACTTACAATATACGCACATATACATCCATACATATGCATATATTACAATATATGCACATATATATCTATACATATGCATATATTACATATACATTACAACTTGCTAAAAATTTTAATTATTACTTAAAATATATATATTCTGAAAGTCAATAAATCGTTCGTATTCGTTCAACTGTAATATTGCAATAAAATGCTTACGAAACTAAATGGTTTTTCTATTATTTTCAAAGAATGTTGTAACCATTAAATATATTCGAAAATTGTGCATGCAAATGAGAATATATTAAATATTCTTGAATGCGGATTGAAATTTAAAACAAGTGACGCTTTAAATCATCTTAATCCTTGACCAATCCTAAATTATTGCCTTCAGAAATATATCAAAATGCATTTTATATTTAATACTAAAGTAAAATTAGATCTACCTTATTGTCTTAAGCTTTAAATTTTCTCATTTAAATATGTTCTGTTAATAAAAGCTTTGTCTACTAATCAATGAAATAGATCTAATTCTATTTCTTTTCATAATTTAAAAATTACAATTGTTAAAATAAACATTCTTGTCGAAATTCGATCTTCGGTGATGACAGTCCGTTACACTACATAATCAAAATAATTTATATATTTTTTTTAAAGGGATGATTTGCGGGAGCATTTGAAGTCTCGGCCAAAAGCGGTTATACCTGACCTGTAATTGAAACAAAAGAAGAAAAACCATAATTTACAATACAGAGACAAATTTGACTGCTCTTAGAAAGACCATTTATTCGACAATACATTCTTCCCTTGTATGTGCGTATAATGTCAAGAAAATGCAGCTGAAACCACGCTGAGAAAAAAAGATACTTAATGCAAGCAGTATCCACTTGAATTAAGAATAAAATAATTTTGTTTGGACACGTAAATTTTTTCTTCTTGAATGAAGAATAAAATCTGTTTCCTTCGATTCTATTTGACCGAAGAAGATTGCAATTTGATTGTAGATGAATTATACTTTAATATGCTATTTGATTAATCTTGTAAAAATTTAGCATATATTTGCTACAAGAAGGAACCCATTCAATTAAAATATAAATCTTTTAAATCTGCGATTAAAGTATTTCTAAAAATATTTGGCATATACAGACAATAAGAAGAAATCCATTCGATGAAAATAAAAATCTATCATAAAAGATTCACTTATATCCTTCATTGAAATAGTTTTATCATTTTTATCATTACATTAATTTATTCTTGATAAAATTATATTCTTGCAAGGAGCAGAATCCTCCAGCCGTAAAAGGATTTTTGCTTGCAATGAAATTCATCTTCTTCATTTCTACTTTATTCTTGCTGTTCATTTAGAAAAAAATCCTCTCGTATGAAACGACTTTTCTTTCGAGGAGTCAAGAAATAATAAGTTACGCAACTATAGTAAGAACGCGTTTAAAGTTTCTTTACTATAATTCTGTCTTACGTAGGTGCCATTATAAATACAGCTATAGCTTTCTTTCTATTTCGAATTTCTTAATAAAATTTTAGGGCAGTATTTCTATGATACTAAGGAACATTTTTTCGTAAAAAAATCGATTTTTTGAAAATTTAGAAAGTAAAAGTCCCCTTAATGAGTTAAATATGAATTTGGATCACTGAAAATAAATGACATTGCCTTAGATGATCAATCAATTCGATGAAAAAATTAGTCGATTAAAATAGCCTAAGCTTAAACAATTTCTTAATTTAAATGCAACACGTCCTGCAAAAGACTCGAAATATATGATTTTGTGCACAAGTAGGCCATGAGAAGGTCAAAAAAATGCATTGCGTACTACTCGAAATTTACAAGACTGATAGATTGTGAACCAGATACTCTCGGATACGTTTTTTCCATCAAATAATATAAAAATTGCGATACGCAAACTTATACTCGCGTTGTTTAATAAAAATCCTGTTACACAATGTGGCGATGGAAACGCTGCGAACAGTCTACAAAGTATACTGCATATTCGCATAAATATACTTAAACAAAGGGCGCTTAAAAAAAGCTTTCGCTTAGAAACAATGCGGATATCGATTTTGTAGATTGACCAACCATTACAAAGGACTGAACGCTATTTATTTTTAACATTAAAAATTACATTATTTGCATTTACGTAACACATCTTTTTATTTATCTTTTGAAGACAAGTTCTGACGAGACTGGATAAACGACAATGCTTGATACTATTATTGATACAGGAAAGCTATCCGTGTGTTTTCTACTACTCACATTTTCTATTTAGAGTATGAAATGTTCTACTGAATTTTCAAGTTTTTTAAATCATCTTAAAGAGAATCCTTTGACAGCAAATACTTGATTATGTAATGTTAAGCCACAACATTTTATGCAAATCCTCGATATATATCTTATCTTATCTTTGACAATATCCTGATTTACAAAAAAAAGGAACGAGCGTCCAGGATAAAATCATCGCCATACAAAGCCTAAAATCGCATAGAAATTGGGACGTCCGGAAGCCGCTTATCTCCAAAAATATAAGCAGCGAAAGGAGGAGTCGAAGAACTGCAAAAATAATTCTGCATAAACACAAGCTCCACACGTACCATATACGATCTTCTATTGGTAAAAAGTTCCCGCTTCTCGCTATATCTCATTATTATAGGTATTCTCCCTCCTCCGCATCATCCAGTAAGAGAAGCAAATTTTCAGACCCCTTGGCGTTAGGCGCACGTGCGTGCGTCAGCTGTCAGAGAGAGAGAGAGAGAGAGAGAGACGAGCTGTCCTCTAAAACCATACAGGTTATACACACACGTCTGGCAGTGGCTGCAGCTTGTCCGTATAAAAGCAGACGATTGCGCGCGGCACGAGCTATACGAGATAAAGGGAGAGAGTTTGCGGGGAATCACGTGAAATCCCGTTACGCGACTCGAGCTGTAGTGCGAACACCGGCGAAAATGAATACTTTATTCTGCGGCCGAGGCTGAAAGGAAAAATAAATCACGTCCTTTACGGTCGGCTGTTTGAATTTTATGTTCCAAAAGCTCTATGATATTGTAGCGTTGATTATAGCAATTATGCCAAGTACATATTCGATTTCATTAAAATCTCGTTTCTTTGTGGCATCATAAAAATGCAGTTTACCAATACGGTCTTTTTTAATGACTGACAGCTATGAAGGAAGCTTTGATATTTGTAAAAGAGAAGCGATCACGGATTTTATCCGAAAGCAGCTAGAATTCGCGTTCAATAACGAATTTCATTCATGTACGCTGAATTGAAACCGAGGAGTTAGGTTTTTCTGATCATTTCGTATTTCAGCATACAAAACGTAAATATTTCGAGAGGAAAAATTGCATTTTATAGTAAATAAGAGTATTACTATATAAGCCGATTAGGGCTGATCGGTATACTTATAAGGTATACTTTTATGCTGTGAAATTTTGGCATTCTCGAAGCGACGAAAGTATATACATCGAGCGCGAATGTGACAGCAAACATAACTCAGAAAATGTTTGAGATATTGATTTGAAATTTGGCACGTAAGTTTATGTTATGGAAATGAAGGTCGCATTCGAAGGTTTAAGAGAGATCGTTAAG
The DNA here is from genome assembly GCA_900490025.1 of Megastigmus dorsalis. Taxonomy (NCBI): domain Eukaryota; kingdom Metazoa; phylum Arthropoda; class Insecta; order Hymenoptera; family Megastigmidae; genus Megastigmus; species Megastigmus dorsalis. The sequence goes on along the minus strand of UELU01143142.1, from coordinate 24,042 downwards.
TGAGCGCGTCATTCATTTCGAACGAGACGATGGTCAAAGTACGTTGTTTTTTCGCTAAACTGAAATGTTGCTCAGTCGTTAAAGTACTTCGTTCCCGAAATAGTATTATGTCGCAGCACTCAAGGGGATCTACAAAAGAAGAATTGTTCACATTCTGATCACTAAATTGCTTATTATTTTAGATTATAAGGAAAATATAACGAAAGACTGAAACCAGGATTTAGATCATTATTGATCTTATAATCATATCATGCACGATTCCTGACGTAATTATGTTCTAGTACTTTTACTGCAAAACTTTGTTACTAACTAATTAAAATCCAACCAAAAAACATTAACCTAAAAAAGTATAAAAGTATATAGGTTTCAAAGATAAAAGTCAAAGAAAATGGTTAAAAAGAAAATAATCGATGTTTTACCATACCGATACTCAATCAGTATACAGCAGATGATTAAGCTCACACACGAAGCAAACTCTTTTGCCCGATGCGTCGATGTACCGATCGCGATACTTATCGCTTATCCGCGCAACAACGGCGAAAAAAAGCTCGATTACATCGCTCAATGAAATATTGACGAGCAACGGCGAAATTTCGAAGAAACTAGGAGTCGGAGCTCCGACACAAACACCCTTATAATGCCTGAGGCGCGCCGTAAAACTGCATCGAAACGTCCTCGCTGCGTGTACGTATCGCGAACGAGCGTAAAAGAGAAGACAAGAAAAGGAGCTGTACACACGCGCGTAGCGAAGCAAGAAAACGATACGATGGAAGTGAAACGTCGAGCGCGTGTACCTGCACACGAATACGGCGATGATGGAATATCGGAAAAACTGCGGAGTTGTAGGAATTCGTTTTCTGGATGAGTTGAAGCTTTTTTATTTATGATTTCCAACGACACGCGAACGTTTTTCACAGATACATAATTTGATAAGAGACAGTGTAATCGGATCAACTAGCTATTCGTTTCGTTCCATTTTATCTGCGAAGCTAATGAAGGAAAATTTGTCTTTGTTTTACTCCCAAATCGCTCACAACGAAAAACTACGCATCGAGTAATTCAGGGCCCTAAACAAAAAGAAATTCCAAAAAGAAAATAATGGTATATCACCTGTCTCAGAAAGGTCATCATACTCTCTACAACTTGTCACCGCATCTGATCTTCGCCATCCAAAGTCGAAAGAGCACATGAAAAATTAAGGTTCAGGATGGAGCAGTGGAAGCGACGCGTCTCCTATAACTCGACCCTACATACCGTTACATCTGTCGTCCCCCGCATGACGTATATCTACATTCGCGTCTGCGCAACCTCCGCATGGCCAAGATGAATGGAGGCAAGCTCTCTCTCTCTCTCTCTCTCTCTCTCTTTTGCTCGCTCTCTTGTTCTCTGTCCTTGATGACGAAGGCAGACACGTGCGTATATGTTACGCTTTTCGATGCGTGCACATTACACGCGAGACTCTTGTTTTAAGTGTGTGCTTTAACGTGTCTATCTGGTGTGTGGATATACTCGAGATTTGAGTGTGGGGTTGAGCTAAAAAGCGGGTAATGTGCTTCGAGGCTCTGGCGAATAAAATGATCGAGTGTAATTCCTTTTTTTAACGAGTTTCATGCGAGTTCCAGGTGTTTGATAGAGCCATGGGGAATGAAAATAATTTGATAAGATTATATAATGTACTTAATAATAATATAGACTCTAATGCGAATTGACCCTGTGAAAGGAGAAACCTACAATTTTTACCTTCTACATAGGAGAATTTTATAGGTTCGTTCTAAGAAACTCTCTAAAAAAGTATCCTAAGGAACTCCTCCTATGTAAAAGAAGAAAATTGTAGGTTTCTTATCTCTGTAGTCATAATAATTAGTATTATTGTTCGTTATTGCTCATTAGAGCCTTTCTTTATAAAAATATTGTTTTTTTTTCATTATTGCTGAAGCGACTGTGGAACATTGCTTTACATTCGGGTAAGACGTTCGAAGTTCATTGTTCGAACTGATGCAATTAATATTCTGTAAATCTAAGTGTGTAGAAGTAAACTTTTGCGTCAGACATTTTATACATTTGAAAGTGTGTTGCCTATACTTAATCCGAATAACACACATCCAAGTATGAAAATCTGTGACACAAATGTGTTTCTTTAACACACTTGGATTTGCCGTGTAATTATTCCGGAACAGCTGTTCGTTAACTAACAGCGCACTTATTCGTGTGACTGTTAAGAGTTATTTGGGGCTGAATCATTAAAATCTTAAAAAGTGTCGTTGCCCTTAATAAAATTGCAAGGGTAAAGAACATTTCCATAAACAAATCAAGTTTATTGCTATCTGTATATCTAATGCATGAAAGCAGAAACCGATGAGTATACGCCAAGACGTTAATATTGTTTTATGTTTTCAATTAAATGTTTTTTTCACGCTCTAAATATACTGTCATAGATATACTTATTTAACGGTTCTTCTGAACACTGCATTTCATTCCAAACTTTTGAGCAATCTTCTAGTTTACGCTCTGCAATGTTGACTCGCGAACTCGTGTGGAATTACTGTCGGTGAAGCTGTAGTGATGATAATACAGCGAGTTGAGGACCAGTAATGATCGAAGACTGTGTTGTGGGAGTAATTTGGCCGTCAGAGAGTAATTAAATTACTATATGTTTAGATCTCGCTAGCTCGTTCACTACTACGTTATTTTCATTTATACAATTCACTACCCTCTACATTCGATATCACAAAAGAATTTTGTCACAGTTAATCGTGAATCATTCGTAAAAGCTCACAAAAACGAACTTATACGCGAGTATATTTATAATTATAAAATTAATTTTAATATTTCAAAAGTGGTTATATCTAAGTTTAGATTGTAACATACGCTGCTCATGGACGTGCATGTAAGTAGATACACGCCGAGTTTAACAAGACAGGCCAGGACTTGTCTTACTTTAGCTAACTTAGAAATAATATAAAGTTAAAGTAATTGGGTTATGCGATGAAGTTATGGAGAATAAATAAAGATTTGACTCCTTGATAGTTATCGTGTTTCTTTAACGAAAGGACATCGTTTGATTAAAAACGATACCAAATACCAGATTTATTGTACTCGAATCTATCTAATCACTACTTGGTATTTAAAGCGAAAATCTGTATCATTGATTCTTTTCGGGAACGGTCAAGTTGAACGAAAAAAAAAGGAAAAATCAATTCAAGTTTGAGTTAATGCGGGTCTTATTGAATTATGCGGTGCGATCTACGATCAAACTTTTATGTAACTTCCCTTATACTTGCCGAAAAAGTTGATTCCCTAGTTCCAAATCAATCGCCCATTTTCCCATACACGAAATGATCTCTCGCAAGCTAACAGCCACGCAAAAATGCTCCGCGATACTTTTCCTTCTTCTGCACATAGACACACAGGCAAGTAATCCATTGCTCGTACAGCTCGAGCTTTCCGGCTCTATATCCATTGCGGCATTTCTGCATCCTCCGTCTCTCTTTACTCTCCTTTGTAACGAATTTCGATCGGTTGTCACAAACTTTCTCTCTCTCTCTCTCTCTCTCTCTCTCTCTCTCGGGTCGAACTGCAAAAGGGACGAGCACAGTTCGCTCGAGGCGCGCACAAAGCGCATCGCCGCGTCTCTGTGTTATAACACACGGATCTATATAAGTACTCTCTCTCTCTCTCTCTCTCTCTCTCTCTCTCTCTCTGTGAGTATTGGTTCGGGCCACGCGAGCGAGCGAGAGAGTGAGAGAGAGAGAGAAGCGAGGCACACACAGAGAGCGCGCTAAGATTATTGATTGAGCCAGAGCTCGTCTAGTGCTTTCTCTCTCTCTCTCTCTCTCTCTTTCTCTGGCTGACTGGCTGGCTGGTGCACACGATGCGTCCTGCGGGGCCGCGAGGCATCGGGCTCCGCACGCGACTCACGGAAATCGCCGAGTAAAGAGAGCAAGAGAAAAAACGTGTTCGGCCTATTCGTTCTTTGGATTAGCGCCTAACTCTCTCTCTCTCTCTCTTACTGCTCGTGCGCGCGCGTGTGCTCGAATTTGCTGTTTTTTTTTCTTTATTTTTCATTTCGTTCATATACGCCTTTTCTCCTGTGGGCGATGCCGTGTAAGGTATTGCGGAGTGTAATGTGCTCTAAGAAGGTTTATGAATGTTGCTTTAGATGCTGCGTTGTACATGCAGCCTACCCGATATTTTGTGCTAAATAAGATTAATGCATTTTGCCGCCGCTGCTCGAGTCGAATAGAAATATCGATAATTAGGATATACACTGCTATATGTAGGGGTGCGGTATATTCCAGTGCTGGCAAAGTAGATCGTGAGATGGTTCTTTTGACCTCGCAAAAGTGCAGTGAGAGGCTGATCGATAAATAAGCGTTGCTCGCAATCTCCGCATGTACAGATCAAATTCACTGTGGTCCCATATAATTAAAATATTTCGATATCTGCATGCCTGTATTTTATGAATGAAACACACCATTATAGCTGTCGAGAATGGAAAAAAAAGCAGAAAGAAAGAAAGAAAGAAAGAAAGAAAGCGTAACTGGATTTCAAGATCGCGCATGCACTGCAGCATTTTAAAGGATTACACGAAAGCGCCGAGTGGACAGAAGTATCCGCGACACTCTTAGCGAGCGCGTTAAATAAGCAATATACCCAAGCGCAGCTTTTAATCTCGTATAATTGAATTAGCCACGTGGCGCGCGGCTCGCGCCTATACACCGACTGCAGCAGAAGAAATTATAGCATATAGAGCGATACTCGATGATAAATCCTTGTTGGACGCATCATCGCTGTTGAACACGAGCGTCGCTCGTTGATCGATGCCCGCAGCTGGTGTATAGACGCCCGCCGTGTACGCTGATCTTCATGGAGATTCTTCTCTCTCTCTTTCTTGCTAGCGCGTTCGCGCGTTCGCGTCCGATACTTTGTCGTATAAGCGACTTAGGGAAGTCTTGAAAATAAGCCGGTTATATGAAATTCGTGCTTTATCAGCCGTGAAATCGCGCCGATGAGAGACTCTTACCCCGCTGTTGCTGGTGCTGCTCGCGTGCGCGCCACCTTTTTTGTTCTCGCTGTCGCGCGCTCGATCCTCGCCAATATTTATGGCTCGCGCATATCTTATTAGAGGCGAGCGTTCGATTAGTCGCCTGTACATAAATACACGCAGCAGCGAGGTATATGCCGCGGCCACTTCTATTCAATTGCACTTTTCTATCGGCACCCATCCTATATGTATATGAAAGGTATGTATTATGAGATTAAATCGATAGGCAAGTTTATAATCGCCGGACGCACGCTAGCTACTTGTTGAAGGGCTTTAAGTAGTCGCGCTTTCGCGCTGCGACCGACTATGCCGAGAGACAACGTTTAAGTAGTTGCGAACTTTACCCTTAAGTAGCATTGCCATACCTCCCCCCCCCCCCCCCCCCCCCCCCCCC
>UELU01143142.1:0-18584 GCA_900490025.1 Megastigmus dorsalis | reverse complement strand
CCCCCCCACCTTCTCCCGATTTTATGTGATTTTATGTGATGACGATATATCGATGTAGGCTGATGGACTTCACGAGAGTATTTTTTCTCTTCTGTTGCAGATGAATATCTGACTGACGCGGAGCATACTATGATAATTCCGATATCAGATTGATTATAACCGCCGCTTCATGTATACGTAAGTATTTTGGAAAGTTTCTCTTCCAATGTAGGAATGGGAAGGATGGAATTGGTGTTGTGTGTTTCTTTTCCAAATTTACTTTTTATCCAGATAACTTGGTAAAATTGCTTTTTAGAGTCATAATAAACTTTTGACTGAATAAATGCGACATATTAAATCTTATATATTTATTGATGAGACTAGTTTGCTTTCTGATATTTTCAGAAGAAAAAAATGTAGTTTTATTTAAATTAAAAAATCAAGGTAAAGTAGCATGTATTAAACACAAAGGCCGCTGCCAGGGTCTGCTTTAAAACAGTTCCAGTATCTAAGGAATAGATGGTAAAAAGTTCAAGTCCTATGAAACTCCTTTTTCAATTTACATTTTTATGTTAGGCTAGAATAAAGCTGCTTCGCTTGCATATGACTGTCTAAAAATGAATTTTGATGATACATTTTTATATCTTTTTTCGTGTGCATAGAACATTATTACTTCTACAAAAAATAAATGAATGTCTATCGGATCGAATATTGAAAAATTGATAGGCGAATAAATTTCTTATTTTCTATTAGTTGATGGACAAAAAAGAATTTTAATTAAAAAATTGGCCATTCGGTTGCATAAAACGGTTAAGAGAAGGTTATTCAAATTCGTAAAAATGGTTATCTTTGAAAATGCAATATTCTTTACCTATCATTTTCTTGAATTACTGCAAAATATTCAATTTTAGAAAATTTTTGCAATTCATTATTCAATTTAATGAATTTATTATTATATAGAAGATGTATCATAATTGTACAATTTATCGAAGCTTCAATGATTTACGTAATGTATCTGTTTATACAAATTGCCTGACTAAACGTAGAATTTAACTACTTCGAGCATAAGTTTCTGGATTTTACTTCCTGTGTGTGTATAGATATTTTTCTTTAACTATTCAGTGAAATTCTAATCTGTAAGAAAAACATTAAAAAGTATATCTTGCTCTCGATTTAGCGCTTTAGATTGCTTAAGGATGATTAGAACGTCAGTTATGAGTGATTAAAATTTTTTGATTATTTTTTCCAAAGTTCACACTCGTGAGAATATCTCAGACACTGCTCTGATAAAGTTTTGTGGGTTATTGGGATAATGAAAATATAGAGCTTAATCAGAGAGATTTATTTTTCAGCTTATATATAGCACAAACAATCGTTTTTCTTTATTTGAGTCCTTTATCCGCAACGATCTAGAATGTTCAGTTTTGAGTACATTGAGTAAGTTTACAACTTTCTGACAGAATGATTAATATTTTAAATTGTACAAATAGGTCTTTGACAAATACCTCTACGATGAGATGAAACTATAAAAAGCTAACAGTCCTCATGGTAAACTGGTCGTTACTGCTAACAAGTAGCTGCAGTTTGGCGCTTATACAGCCATTTTAAGCTTTAACTGCTATTTCGCTACTTTCTTTCGGGCTCAGGAAGTAAATTATTACAAAATCACTAGTAATTTATATTCAGTATACGTATCTACGTCAAAATAGTTGTACTTGTGTGATTTGTAAATACATGCTTGTAGAAAATCAGTTTTAAAATACTATAATATTTTATTGATTACATGACGCGTATTATCGTTAATTCAATTGAAAATATTAATGCTTTGAAAATTCACTCTCTGAAATTGTTTAGCAAGTCATTTTTATATTTTTAGTACAACTTTTACATTGAGCAAACTACTCTCCAATAAATACATAAATGTATTTAATTGATTGAATAAATTGTTATACATTATGAATTGGTGCAAATGTTTTTAAGAATGATAATTTGTATCCATATTACTAGAACATTATATGCATAAATTTATGAATGAAATATGTGAAATGCTTAATCTTCAAAGGATCAATCAATGCTACCTTTAAAAGGTACTCATGTATAAAATATCGTATATCTACTAAAGTTATAAATTCACCATATTCAATGTTGGTCTGTACTTCGAAAGCCTGCTTGCTACTTGAATAGCTTCAACTTGGACCGTAACTTTTGTGCAAAACACACCTGAGATTAAAAAAAGATCTTTGAAGATTAAAAAAAGTCTATACCCTCTACTATCGCCTCGAGCTGACGCACATCTTCTCTCTGTTTTCTTGTCCTCGAAAAAAAAAAAAAAAAAAAAAAAAAATCACCCAAACAAAAAGCAGCAGGTCGGACATGAAAAATCTTGGTTCGAGTTGTACGACGGGCCCCACTAAACCAGGCACTGCCTCACTGCGTTCGTCACTGATCGTAGCCGCAAGGACGTTGTACAAGCAGGGCGTCGCAACCTCCAAGGAGGCCTGCAAGCACGATAATAAGCGGAGTCGTCGCAGCATCAGCAGCAGCAGTAGCGGTAGCAGTAGCAGTAGCGTACGGTATAACGGTAAGAGAGAGGAGGAGCAGCAGGGCCGCCTCGAGGGCGGCCAGCCGAGGCATCGCCACGCCATCGCTACCGAGCATCAGCAGCGTCAGCAGCAGCGGCAGCATCGCCCATCCGTCCGGCAAGAGCAGCAGCAACAGTCACTAGCCTGGGCCTGGACGACGTCGCCGTCGTACCGCGCGTCGTCGTCCTCCTCGTCGTCCTCCTCGTCGTCCTCGAGGCCGCGGTCTTCGTCGCCGTCGCGCTACCACTGCTACTACTTGGTGCAGTCCGCCTCGTCGTTGTCGAGAGGGAAGAAGCTCTTGCTCGCGAGCCTCAGACCGGGAGCCACGCCACAGCGCCGCCAGGACCGCATTCGCTCATCGCGAAACCCCAGCGACCGGCATTTCCGAAACTGTTAGCACCAATAGCAAGGTGAGATAGCCGAACGGCGCGGCAACTTGTTACGGCGAAGAAACGCTGTGCGCCGCTGTCTGACTATACTCGGAGCTTCACCACTAATTCTCTCTGCGCTTCTTTATTTCAAATATTAAACAGGTTCACATAAGAGCTTTGGCTATATATTAGAGAGAAGTAACAAAAGCATTTGAAACTATTGTTTTTTACAGCATTAATAGAAAGATATTCAAACGTATATGCTATTAAGCTACTATTCTCTGTACATGGAGTTTGAATTTGTTTTGCATATAACTTAAGCTTCTATGAATATCGACTCTTGATAGTCTTTTTCTTTGCAGCATCTCGTAAATATACAACTTTATTATATACCTATTCAACAGTCTACACGCAACTCTAGGTGATTTTATAAGAAGCTTACGTAAATAGTTCGAAATTGATGGTTTCTGTACTGCTAGGTGACGTTTACGTGATTACATACACAACTTCTCGAACGGGAAAATAGAGTAGCTGCAACGAAAACATATCGATGCTTTTCATCGAATTATTCCTATTCATCGAAAATTGCTTTTAATATATAATTCTGATAATATTTACATTTTTAGGTTAAAAACAAATTTTTATCCCGAAATATTATTCTTTGTACAGAAGATCAATTTTCTTAATTTGAGCTTCACAAATGGTCAAAATGTCATTGTCTTACATTTTTATTGAACTTTTGTAAAATTTTGAAATTGTTTGACTTTTATAGATAAAACCGGTAGACTCGAAGCTGAAAACTTTTCTTTTCAAAGTTACGCAAAGTATAAAAAAATTATCTCCTTTTTTAATCGTCGATGCTTAATTCACTTTTTGACGAACTTAAAATAGTTTTAAGACCATAATGCTTATAAATGTTGAGGAAATAAAGTATAATTTTAATAACTAATCTTACATATAGAAAGGGCCAAACTGTAGTGAAAAGAGAAGCAATAATAATTAAAGCGAGACACGCAGACGTTTCTCATCTGCTGCCACTGCCCGAAAATCCTTATGTCAAATGTCACTCTTTCTCTGTTGCTTTGGTTCGCAGGAAGGTTGCTTAGTTGTGTGCAGCCTAGACAATGTCCCAAGTTTCTGGCTCTATATCAGAGGAAGAACGAAGTTTGTTCCGTCCGTTCACGCGGGAATCACTAGCAGCGATAGATACTCGCATTGCCGAGGAACTTGCTAAGCAAAAAGAACTCGAGAAAAAAAGAGCCGAAGGCGAGGTAAGTGTGAAAATCTCGATGACCAAACTCTTCTCATCTAACTTACATATAAAGACCAAATAGAACATTCAATGATCCTTTTCTTATGATTTTCCCGTTGATTCAATTTGACGATTTTATCCGCGAGTTTTTCTCAGGACTAACGCTCATTCTTTCAGGCTCTTTAGATTTTAAGATTAAGTGTATCTGTGTGATGTCCATTGTACAGCCAATGTGTTTGTCTGAATGTGTCTGAAGATTGGATTGTTGCGAGACGAAGACAAAAGAAGAATTTCAAATAGTATAGGAGAATGATTGATCGTTATATCAAAAACAAAAAATTTGAATTATGAAATAATTAATCTTTGATTTATGCGAGTCCCATTTTATAGTATAATACGAGTATTAATTAAAGTCAGTAATTTTGATTTAAACTTCATTGGACATAGTCCACTATACTCCACTATATACATTTAATTTATGGTTTCGGGTATGAAAATGTTACTGCTAATTTATTATGCCACGCATACGCAACATAAAATCATTTTATGAAAATTATATATTCTAATGTTGAACTATGTATCGGGTAATAAATATATTTTTAAAAACTATTTACGACAGCTCTTTAGTATTAAAATTAAATTTCCTTCCAAATCGATAGCTGCACTCACGCAACAATTCAATCTTGATATTGGTACTCAAGCGAACAAAAAAAAAACCAACGTGCATATATATATATACCTAGAATAGACGGAACTCCACAAGTTTTCACTCTCAGGCAAAAAAACATTCAATCGCAACGAGACGCACAATTTGAATCAGGAGCAGCGCAGCTGTCATTGCAAATACCAGAACGGGAGAATTCTGTCACTGATATAGAAACGAAATTCACGTCGGTGTACATTTGGATGCAGGAGATATAGAGCAGCCAAACACCAAAAGAATGTTGCACACGTATCACGCGTTCATATACACATTACACATATAGCTGTATATGTTGTGTGTACGCGAATCGCGCAGTCGCGGCATGTGTCAGAGGCTGCTGTTGCCGCTGTGCCAAGCCAAAGGGCCGCCGTTGATATTTCCGTCAAGTCTATCGCGCGGCACGGAACTGTAACGCGCACGGAAAACTGCAATGCGGGTTCGTTTGACGGAGGGCTGCAACCGCGAGCTCGGTATCCCAGAAATATTAGACTGGAGTAATTTTTTTTCTTTTTTCGACCGGCGTAAATGATATAATAAAGCCATTTGGTTCGCGGTTACTTTAGAGTTTTGCCGGGATGGAGATTAGAGTGTAGCACCAAATTGTGATATCGCATCTTCCTAGAGCATCTCGATGTTGTTAAACACACATAGAGGACCACGATTGGCAACCCATTCAAAATTCATCTGCAAATTTCATGAATATATAACTTTTACAATGATATTATTCGAAACACTATTAGAAAATTAATAATTAGGTACTTCTCATTAAAGTTAATTCGATGTTTTACACAATCGAATGTATAAAAGTTATATCTCCCGGTCACATTTCACATTGATGTGGCTTTACATGTAAATTGCAGCACTCTGAAATAATACAAATCACGTTTGGTGTTATATCTACAGCAATCGGAAAATATTCCGATATCTTGCTTTTTGTTACAATGAATCACGTTTACAGTCGATAATTCGTTTAGAATCGATATGCTTACCAGAGACGTCGGGTCTGCACTCCGAATTCAAATCCGCTCGGTGATATATTCAGAGACACGTATAAGTACGGAGTTTGACGCGTGCGCGTATACCGGAGGAGATAAGTACATCCCTCCTCTATCTTATATGCGTATTATCTCTCTGCGTTTGCCCCGCGCGTATGTGTGTACGTAGTCTGACGCGCCAAGCCGCCAAGTTACATCGCCTCTGGCGACTCTTGGAAGGCAGGCCTATATAAGCTCGTTGTTGTGTGTGTGTGTGTGTGTGTGCGTGTGTGTGTGCGTGTGTGTGTGTGTGTGTATTTGTGTACGTGTCTGCAACTGCTTGATTGGGCATCTTTCAGACCGACCAGTTCTCTAATTTTTTCATCCTTCCCCCCTGCATTTTTCACTCTCATCTCGTTGTACAGAATTTTCTGTTTTCCGCTAAGTACCTCCGCTCGCAAAGTGTAAATATATAATTCAAGCAAACTGCAGAGATTCATCTGTACAGTTGGAGCGCTCCTTTCATTCAACCTTCATTTACGTTTCATGCGATCTCATAAGAATCTCATTGTAGTCTTGCCATTCATTCATCCGACTATTTATAAGCTGTATAACGATCGATTTATTTTATAATTTTTACTGATTATTCAATGAAATACTGTTTATACTTATATATATATATACAATGCCGCTAATACGTCACATTGCAATTTCGAATATGAAAATAACACATTGTTTATACGCGTAGAGTTTCGATGGTTTTAATTTTATTTATGTATCGGTCGCAACATGAAACATGAAACAAACAACGATATAATGCCCACCGATGCAACCCATGCACCTATTTCATACGACGACAATATAATATGGACGAAATGTATAATACTTATGTATGATATATAATGTCACTTCGTGCCTCGACACGATTATCGCTGTACAGCACGCGCAGCTCCAACTTCACCCCAAAGTAAATCAAATCCGATCTAATCATCTGCCTATCGCGGTCTATGCCGTTTACTTTCCTTTCGAAATATTTATATAATACACAGAACAATTGCCTCCTTCGACTTCTCTTTAGACGTACTGTGTGTCTTATACTCTGAATTATACTAACATTATATATTGTGCAACGATCTCTTGTGCGATCTTTTATTATATATACCTGAACATGTGTGTGTGTAGTGTTATTATACGTATATAAAAGTGCCTTTTGAGCTATTACATATATATATATCGATGTAGAAACCTTCCATTGATGTGTCTCTTATCTATTCTGTCTGTAAAACAAAACGTGTACTCTATGACAACAAAGTTGGTGCATTGACACAAGGATTGCTCTCCTCTCTCTCTCTCTCTCTCTCTCTCTTTGCGTTTATTTCTCTTTTCGTTTTTTGTTCCTAATGAGAGGTTTTTCGCGCTCGAGTCTCGAGACTGGACTATGCTAGTTCTAGGCTTTATACACGTAGATTGGAGTACTTCTGGTTCTCGAGACTGAGAAACGTGATTTTTGCAATGCCGAGTGTCTGAGGAAATGTGAAAAATTTTGATTTTCAGCTCGACTCGAGTTTCGAAAGTTTTCGTGTAATGAGAGATTTTTTGGAGAGTAAAAGTTTTATGTACCAGAGGAGAGGAGTCCTTGTTCGAGACATTAAAAGTATTGCTCTAGTTAAACTTTAGAAATCATCGATGCTGTGACGGATGAATATATATTGCTGATTTACATTTATCCTTAATTTAGTCATACATATATCATCATGGAAACCGAATTGTTGTTTTCATCATTACTCATCCATCGATTGCTCTCATACTTGTATTATTATTATTATTATTATTATTATTATTATTATTATTATTATTATTATTTGTCTCCATTAATTAATGCTAAATTACCACTCTTCTGCCTCTGTGTGTTTTTCTGTATTTTATGTAACGACTTTTTTCTCCATTTCTCCAATTGCAGACGGGTTATGGACGGAAGAAAAAGAAAAAAGAAGTAAGATGTTGCGCCACGTGTGTGCTAAGTAACAAAAAACTGCTAGTCCATCTAAAATGAGAAAGAGAACGTCACGCTTTTCTTTTTTGACTTCATGCTGTGCATCTTACGCTATATACATATATCTATATATCTTTACTTTTGTGTGTACTTACATGCGCAGCTTATATACGCGAGCTAATTAGCGACCACTACAATGTATTAGCTTGATCCTACTTTCTATCCGTTTCTCTTTTCTCTCTTTTCATTCTTGATAAACGCTCTAATTAAATTTTCTTTTTTACCATTTGTCTTTTTTTTTTTCTTTAATGGGATTAGAAGGTCGATTAGTTACTCGGTATTGTACCATAAGAAGTTCAACGTTTCCATACTGGAAACTGCTTTAGACCTTTGATAAGTTAATTGAGCAACTGTTTTAGTAGCATTTAATTAATATTAATAAATTGGTTAAAATATAAATTGGATTATTTTGAACATTCAAATGCATGATTTAATTCAGATTTTTTTGATTACAAAGCAAAGTAGATTACTTAAAAGGGATGTAGATTGAAAATAGGCAGTGGTTGTATCGAGTAAGCAATCGACATTGCAATTGATTGCCTTCAAAGAACATTGAGAAAAATCAAAGGTATAGAAATAATCTTTTCTGAGGGTTCATACATTGAGTGGAGCTTCCACATGCAAAATGACACTGTAAAGCAAACAATGCACTTGATTGCCTTGGGCCTAAAAGTAATATAGAAACAAAAAATAAAGCAGCCAGATTCGCTTTCGCGCGTATAGCTTGTTATTGCCTTTTAGTGTGCGGCTTGTAAGCTTTTGAGATTATTGGCGTGTGCGACGTAAACTATAATATGTGCTTCTCCACTATACTTTCTTTCTCTACTTTTTATTTATCTTTCCTATTCTATTCTATACTTATATATTCTGTAAAAGTAGAATGTACATTACGACCAATTCCGTCTAGATATATATCCAGCGCGATCCCAATCGACGTTAGATTATTTATTTACAATCTCGCCTCTCTCTCTCTCTCTCTCTCTCTCTCTCGTTACGTTAGTTTTGTTTTGTTTTTCTCTCTCTCATATATATATCCTCTATAATATCCCAACTGGTTTCTTTCTCACTCTCACGCCTCCCACCACTATCCCAAGGTAATTTCTAACACACACGCAAACGTTGTACACGAACTATTATCGCATATTTATTATAGAAAATAGAGAGTTGAGAGAGGTATACGTATATATATACATTTTAGCACGCACGTAATGAAAGTAGTGTCGGCAAGAAACTATACCAAGTATATATAACCGTAATATAATGGAACGAAGAAAAAGAGCGATGATTCTTCGTTTCAGCTTTATAATTATTATCAGACTAGCAACAACTTAGATAGTGGATTTATTGTATCTTTTTTATCTATATTACTTAGAATAGTCGAGTGTTTTTTTGGACAAACAAAGTTGAGGATATATATACGACAACGAAACACGTACACGATTGTATACAACAACTATATACTACCGCTATACTATCCGACATCGAATCTCTTTTGCACTCTGAATCATACACATGTATACCAGAGGCTTCTCATATACTTCCTCGCGTTTTCGATATTGATCGCGCCCATTAACTTTCGATTAAGCCCCGCGCGCTGCAGCCTTTTGCATTTATATATGTACGCGCAGCTGTGTGTCCTTCGCGCATTGTAAATTTTTCATCGAACATAATTAAACTTTACTCATTTTCCACTCTCTCGCCGTGTGCGTATACATCTGGCGCGTATTACCACGATATATTGCACGTTCACACGCCTTTATTTAGACCAGCGCGAACAATGTAATCATGTAATACGAAAGAAACTCTGCTGCACTTTATTGGTTGATATACAAGTTGATTACACACTACAGCAGATATATTTCTCCCACACGTTCTTTACTCTTTGGTATTATACTTAGATCATGATACTACTATTTTTGACTCTCGCTTCTTATTCAAACTTTTTTTTTCTTCTTAAGAATACTTTATACTCGAATATATCTATATCAACAAACAATTTTGACACGTTCACGTATACCGATTTTTTGTTTTTCTCATTAATTTTAAGATCTACACGTACTAATCTCACACGCATAATCGATTTTTCTAGACTTGTCTACACTCTCTTTGACTAACACGCATTATCCGACTTTTTCAAACTGTTCTGAGATCTACACTTGTATACTTATTACGAAGGCGAAAAAAAAATCACACTCACTTTTTACGCATTTATTACGAATTTTTTAGAGGCGCTTCAATTAGATACCGCACTATATAAATAATACAAATATACAATATATCTATAATGAATTTGTATGAATGAAAAGGAAGGTTTGTATTTCTGGTTGAAGCGTCTCGGCGAATTATTTAATTGACACTGCTCACGCAGCTGCATCGTGTAAGATCTTAGGTTTAGTCTTAGATTTAATCAAATATTGTACAAGGAAACGGCGAGGAGCCGTTTAGATTATTAAACGTATGCCGAGTTCGTCATCTCTCTGTGAGGCGGTAGCCCTTCCGAGAGCTGGATCAAAATTATTACTTCCTATATATTCTGTTACTTATAGCGATAGCTTACAGCACTCGAGATGTCGATGTTTATGGAAATTTAAAATTGTAAATTTCATCCATTTTCTCATATTTCCTTGCGCGAGTGACACTAAAGCATGGGAATCTACGCGCGATACTTTTATTAAGCAGATTCGAACGTGGTCCTATAGCAGTCAATTATGTAAATTACACTTTTAATTAACATTCATTATAGCTACATGACCAATTTTAAGGAAAATTTATCTTGGTAAATTGTTTATATTTCGAAGCGATTTTCTACTCGATGATCCTTAAATATGTAATAAAATTTCCTTCATTAAAAAAAAACTATATAAAAATCATTTAATTTGGTATATCATAGCAATAGAGTTTAGTTTCAAAGTTTTAATAATTCTATGTCTTTTGGTACAAAATTTACATCGATGTCGAACTGCAGATGATAGAAGCTTCATTTAATTTGAATTTTTAAAATATACAATTCAATAAAATATTATGTATTTAAAAGTATACACCTGACAAGTTTCCGCATTCTATTGAAACGTCACTCTTAACTTTCGAGCCGCAGCCACTTGACTTTCAGCAAAGTATTCGGCAAAGAAATCCAACTGATTCGGCATTTATATATCCGCAGGAAAAAAAAAGTCGTTCGAATCTGCTCGATCTCGGGTTCACCCATTGTCACACGTGTTTGCGGAGCTTTATCTAGCTATACGCGTCGCGGGCTATATACCTACCGTTTCACATACGACGATAAAAAAAGAAAGAAAAAACAGAGAAGCGCGTCTGCGAGCTCGGCTCCTCGTGTGTCCCCATTTGACCAGCTGGTCCACGACATAACGATCGAGCATTATCCAGCCGACGCTTAACCCGAGACACCCGTGTATTCGCAGATTCGATATGACGACGAAGATGAGGATGAGGGTCCACAGCCGGATCCAATGTTCGAGCAAGGAGCGCCCATTCCGGTCCGAATGCACAACGAATTTCCCCCCGAGCTGTCCTCCGTACCTCTTGAAGATATTGATACTTTCTACCATAATCAAAGGGTGAGTTTGGAGCCTCTGCTTCTTATTAACCGCATTCCTGTTGTGTATAGTTTCATGTAATTCCAGCCTTTGCTTCTCGGAGGTGTGAGAAAATTTTATTCAAATAAATAAAAGTATAGCCTGATATTCTCTGTATAGTTTTTAAACCAAAATGCAGATGGGAATCCAAAAATCTTACATTATGACGCTTTTATGTATATGTTGTTACACGGTACGTAAATGACGATGCTTATAATGTGTCGTCGTAAAACTGACTCACAGCTACGAGGCATACGTTATAACCCTTGTGCATCTAATTATGTAATAAAATCCCTGTAATTTTAGACCTCGGTGAATAAATTGCCTCGTCACAATTCCGTATCTGGCCAAGGTTGGAGCTGGTTTTAGCCCCTGCACGCTAATTTTATTCATCTTGATTTCGTAAACAAACGCGTTTGATGAAATCGCGAGAATCACTCAATCCAAAATCTTTCGACCGAATCTTTTTAATCAATGGAGCAACATATTGTTTTTTATTAGTTTTGTTGTTGGAATAATCGGACGAATTCCTGTTTGACTTGCCCAAATTAACTTCTTTTTGGTTATTTTGATAAAAAATGGATGATATAGGAGCAATTTAAACGTCTTCAAGTTTTAAGTTACAAACGGAATTTCAAATAGGATGTATTTAGGTCAAAAGGCTGCAAAACGTTCTTTATACCATCTCCGGCTCGTTAACTTTTGAAAGCAATTTTTTTGGCTCAAAGCTGAAGAACGAAGAAAGAAAACACTATAGGCAAAATTGAATATATTACCTTTTTTCAAATACTTTTACTTGAAACTTAAAACTTTTTAAAAGATATGTCAAGTCCAAATACATTGTGTTTAACTGTTTTTGAATAGTAATAATAACCGGCATAGTCCAAGTATAATAAGTAATAATGGATGTAAATTCAAAGTCTCTTGAGTTGGTTAATGAGCAAGAGATTCTGTACAGCTCCACAATCAAGCTTACCATAATAGTTTGAGTACAGTAGCTTGAAGTGGACCTTTATATGCAATGTACAAAAGATCTAAATTCTCTTTAAAGCAATATACATGTAACAAGTGCAGTTGAAGTAGATTGTTAATGCACCAATATTGAATTCAATGTATCTAATTCTATTGTAACATTCGTATAACTGTTATTTCGAGCTCATTAGTTTGAGTCGACCAAGTTTCAAGCCGAAGAAACTCGAATTTACGGTGACGCGCGAACGATATTTGTCAGAAGCAACACTTTGTTTATACTTGATGAATCGTCAAAATAGTACAGAATGAGTAGTAGCAATTATAACTAGCTGACGAGGATGAATTATAGAGCTCGGCTTAATGGAGGTGAACGTTGTGCGTGTTGCAGACATTCGTGGTCATTAGCAAGGGTAAGGACATATTTAGGTTCTCGGCGACGGATGCCCTGTGGATCCTCGATCCATTCAATCCGATACGGCGGGTGGCCATCTACATATTGGTCCATCCCCTTTTCTCTCTCTTCATCATCACCACAATTTTGGTTAACTGCATACTCATGATCATGCCCACGACGCCCACCATCGAATCCACCGAGTAAGTATTGAACTATTTATTTCGGATTTTCATTTTAAACATTCTGTACTGCAGCTTGTAAACGAGAGTCGGAAATCAGCTTTGAACGATGAGGTGAATAAATTGGAGTTGGGCATAAATCGATGCGTGCTATTAATAAATAATGAAGCAGCTTATGAAGATTGCGTAAATGGATTCAGGCGCTCATTTTAAATTATACAGTTTAACAAAAAATTTTAATAGATTCTTCCTTTTTCCGAAATATTTTTATAACCGTGCAACTTGTATACAATCTAATATTACGAATTTTTTCCAACTCTTACGAAATTTTTAATTATTTTTAAAATATGAATAAGAACCGAGCATAGATAGAGATATATAAGTAGACATGTTTTAAAAATCTAAATAAATAACAAAAAGAATTTCTTTCATCTAGACAGTATTACATTTTAATTTCATTCCTCATTAAAATTTTAATATTCATTTGAATTTGAAACTCTATTCGCGCAAACCAAAATCTCAAATTACACACAGTCCGCACAATGTGATTTTTCAGCGCCAGCGCACTTATCTTATTCAAAATAGGTAGCTTCACTTGAATGGCAGCTCGGAATACAAACTAGATAGAAAAAAAAAAGAGAAAAAAAAATCATGAAATTTACACATATATGGAAAAAATACATTCGATTCGCTCGTATCCATACATATGTATTAAACGAGTATCTGGGATATACGTTGGAGCGTCGACAAAAGGAGCTAGAGGCGAGAATTGATGGCTCGGCTTTTCGTGATTTCCAGAGTCATATTTACGGGCATCTACACATTCGAGTCCGCCGTTAAGGTGATGGCGAGGGGTTTCATTCTGCAGCCTTTTACCTATCTTAGAGATGCATGGAATTGGCTCGACTTCGTAGTTATAGCTTTAGCGTGAGTAGTTAAAAATATTATATTCTATCACCTATTATTACATAACCTTGATATAAATGATATAATAATCCTTACCATAAGAATTATATCATCATCGAGTTTATATTTATATTAATTAACTATATTTCGATGAAAACTATTACTTTGCAATAGTTTGTAACTTCGTATTGATCGATTATATTAACCATGTATCTTTACATCAACAAAATCCATCTGTATATCGAGTGAAATATTGATACACATATATTTTGTGAAACTCCCCATCATTGTACACGTACACGAACGAAGCATCGATTGATACGACAATAACAACTAACAACTAACAACTAAAAGCTAACAAAAAGAAAGAGACCAACGATAATTTATAATAATAATTATTTATTTCTTTTTTCTATACGCATCGTAATCACCATTCATTATTATACTGTCTAATGATAATTTGTACGACTAGACTGACGGAGAGCTCCCCCGCATATTTTATAGCGTAATTCGGATCAAGGGACACACACACACTCTCTCGAGATCAGAGTGTATGATATGAACAAATATTACGTACTTGTCTTAAATGTGGAACATTATATATTTGTTAATTAGTTAGATATATATCGACGGAATTATACTTATATTTATCTATTGTTTATACATATCTTATTGATTTACTCTTGTTTTACGTTCGTTACATTCATTACACGTCACTTTTTGACGGAGTGTTAGACTTCTTTTTCCAGCTTACTTATGTATAACAATAATTATATGACCATAGAGACAGATCTCTTAGAGACAATTGATTAATTATATACGTGTGTAGTTTATAGTGGGTGTGACGAGGCGCAGAGGCGAGCAATACGAGCTGCTTTAATCTGTAAATTAAGGGATAAATTATAATCCTGCAGATGTCGGTGGGCGGATAAGCCATAAGGGGATGGGGAACAGTACGGAGTCAGCGGGTGCAAAGAAGACGCATTGAATGTGCATATACGAACGCTCGCCTCTGGGCTCGAAGAAACACTGTAACTCTGGATACGGAATTCATAAGTAATTGACATTTTTGCCGGGCCTCTCTCTCTCTTAGCGAGTGTGCGCGTTTCTGGGGCGAAGTTTCGCCGGCGAATATAGATCAATAACTCTCGCCGATTATAGCCCTAGCGTCAGCTATTTTTTTTCCCTCTCTTTCTCTCCGCGCTCCTTTATATCTGTTTTTAAATGATTTCCTTATCTAAGCTGCATGTAGGCGGAGAGATAATCAAATTAAATTCTCCGGAGCGATTCATTAGCTTTTCCTTAGTTTTTTTATATCCACGTCCCACGTAAACGAACTGTTTCGCACCTATATACCGCCACTCGACAAATGCAATATCGAGTTTGTACATACATCTATATTGAAATATTAGAGCATTTATAGTCGAGATACATTGAAAATCGTATAGGTGACAATCGACAATGTTACATAGAGCTATCTTTCATAGTATCGATATACCATTCCAATTTGTAAATACTCATTTGTTTTGGAGCTACAACAGTAGAAAGTCAAAGAGTAGAAGAAGAGCCAACTTTTGAATCTTTTGAAAATGTTAAAATGGAAAAGGTTCCATTACCGAATTTGTCTCGTAAACAATTAATGGTAAACAATTGATCCGCGTTTATACGTACATCGTCAGACTTCGCCCAGAACGCGCGCACGTGTGTGTTATGCGACAAGGCGCGAGTAGTGCGAATCGGCGTGTAGTCGAGCGAACGGAGGTGTAGCCGCCGTTCTCCGTATACCGCGAAACTTAACGACACGACACACGATATTAGACCTTTGAGATATCGACCCTTTATATATGATTCCACAGATATTAGTTCACGATATTATAGACCATCATGCTCATTTACAGTATCTCCAGAGTATTTATTATTATGACCGTCGTAAATTATTCTTAGAATAGTTCAGAAACAGTATATAAATTAAGGCACGTGTCCAGGTGTATACGTTCATTCAACCGTTTGTGTTTTATGAGCGGCGTTTCATTTGTTCGTCCGTGTGTCTGTTTTTTCTTCTCTTTTTTTTAGTTGAATTCTGGCCGAACGAATGTGTAATAGCGGGTAGATTTGTATCAACGCGAGTTTTTTTTTTCTTTTTTTTTTCCTTATTGACACACCCGAGTTGGTGTCTGCTTATGCGGAGGACTATTTATATTCGACTGTTTACATGATTCTTTAATGGAGTTTTACTTTATGGTAGAAGAACGCAAATACCTGATATAAGAATGATAAAGCGGAGAACACAATTTTTTGTTAATCGACGATGCGTGTGAAGTCTGAATTATTTTAACGAGTTTTATTAATCAATCGTAATGTAAGAATTTAATTTTGAAATAGCTCGAGCCTCTCGGTTAAAATAAATGAAACGCAAAGATTAAAATATATTAAGATATAAATACCTTATTAGGATACGTATTCTTGGACACGTTGTAGTAGTTTATAGTTCTATTTATATATCATAGAAACTTAACAACCGTTAAATAGATTAATTTAAGAGTTCGAGTAATTAATTGATTCTCTTATTATATTTATCGTCGATTTGCATGAAGTACTAGTTCTTATATATCCCATTATAATTCATGACAATAACCAATTATTACGATCATCATTTTTTACTACATACATACATACTTTTCTGATTTTTTTCAATAATATCATTACAATATTAATATACTTAGGAATTAGTTGACCGTAGCGAAAGTAATAATTGATCGTGTTTGGACACGTTTTTTTTCGACTTGCCTATAACTAAACTACTTTTAATTTTTTGGTTTTTATTAATTGAACTTTTTTTTTATTATTAAATTACGTAAAACTTCAATTCCCTCGTTCCCTCTTTGACCACTGTAATGTGTGTGTGATGTTCGGGTGTATTGCAGTTATGTGACGATGGGAATAGATCTAGGCAACCTTGCCGCTCTCAGGACATTTCGAGTCCTCCGAGCCTTGAAGACTGTCGCTATTGTACCAGGTATGCTTTAGAAATTAGAGAAAAAAAAGAAAGAAAACAAGAATTTCTTAACCCTTTGATTGCATATTTGTTGGATCAGTTTTTTTTAATTATTATAGATATAGAGAATAATTTAGACTGCGAACGGGAAATGGAAATTCTTTAGTGTAAAATTTTAAGTCTTAACAGTTTTGATAAATAAAATGAAATAAGTATATAAAGACAATAAATGTATGAAACATAAATCGCATGGGTAGTCAAAGGGTTAAGTGATTCAAAGTAGTGGCATAGTTATAGATTTTTACCGTTCACACGATTATCGGTGTCTTTACTTTCACTATAAGTTCTGTTTAATTTTTTTTATCTTTCGGAGTAATTTGTACATTTTATTTTGCACAGTTTTTTTTATGTGTATACACACTTAGTTAAAACACCTGTTTCATGAGTTTGATACATTGAACAAAAAATTACGGTTGATAGGATTGAACAGAAACATTTTACAATGGTAATATATTTATAAGTTGGTGGGAGCATTTGAGGTTTGTATACTACTTGTTTGAAGGATATGATTCTCTTTTTCATTCACGTTGAGAAAATAAAGATATAAATATATAACTATCTACATAAAAATTTCTAAAATGTACATGTTTTCTTTTTTCTTTTGAGTTAACACTACTACCTCAACACCAAAACGTTCGTGCACAACGAATCAACGTCAAATATTTTCGACTGTTTTATTTTGAAATCGATTTTAATTTTTCGAATCCTAAACTAAACAATTAAGTTGCATAAATGAATATTATTAAAAAGCATAGATGTTCAGAAATAAAGTCCATAAATTGTATTTGAAGTCACTTAATACTTTTTTGTTATTTTACGTATATTTGAATTTTGAACACAATTCGATCACAGATTTTTTATTTATTAAATAAAAACCTTTGATAATAAAAATAATAAGTTTGCAAAGACTTAAACTAATTTAGTATGTAGAACTGTTCAAGTGCAGTAATAATGAATTATCAACTTGGAAACTCACATGGAATTAATCTGGATTTAACTGGATGTTACACCTAATATATTCTATTGATCTTTAAAAGTAAATTAACTGATGAACTTTAATTACTGGATGTTACAGCAATATCCTGAACATCTATTTCATAAATTCGGTGGCTGCTAACTAGTTAAATCATGGTCAATTCCATGCAAGATGATTTAACAAGGTTCTAATTCGATTCTTTAACTTTACCGTTGCTACAACTAAGAAATTGATTAAATTGCTTATATCACATAAATATTGTCTCAGCATAACTATACATATAATCAAGTTCTAAAATGCATGTGCATTTCACATTTGAAATTAACTATTTCATGCCTGCATCACAATTCGAATGCAACATAGAAACATTCATCATGACTTACAAGATATGATCGACTAGAATAAGATTCGAAAGGTTTAATTCGACGCTTCTTACATATTTCATTCTGGCTGGAAAGATAAAGTAAACGTGCCAACACACGCCTTTGAAAATATCCATTGTAACGATAAAAAGAAAAACTGCCAAGATACGCATAAATACTTTCTCCTCGACGTTGTTCCTTCATTCTTCCCTTCCCCTTATCCCCCCCCCCCC
>UELU01143141.1:117818-159380 GCA_900490025.1 Megastigmus dorsalis | reverse complement strand
TTATTTAAAGTAGAAGATTTGGTATTGGAAGAACGTAGTGCACTTTTATAAAACGCGCGAGAATGTTTTTTATGCATTATTTATTATTTTGAGAGTATGTGGAATAGATTGGTTAAATTGTCCGCTAAAATTAATTTGCTTGCAACTACTGATGAATTAGAACATTGAAGAAAATTTTGATTTAATGAACATTGGAACAGAATGTCATCAAATATTTACAAGTATTTTATTGATTTCCAATTTTTTCCCAATTGTCATTTCAATGTTTCTCCATTGATAATCAAGTATTAGTATAAGTAAATTTTACCTTATCAGTACGAAAAAATGAATACCAATATTATGAGTTGATGCTCAAATTGTTTCAAAATTTATTCGTCGTTTCAATCTTATGTATCCAATTCGATCGTATAAAGTCTTATCAAACAATAAATAATTCACATGGACTTGTTAATTTGTGTAGTTTAATTCATGTAGATATAATTGAAGCTGATTTTTGCTGTAAATTTGTGAGATCCTTGATGAAAATATATTTATGTCTATTGCAATTATTGACGAAAATGTATTTATGTATTTATTGTCAAAAAGATTAACTTGATATTCTTCAATGCTAATAAAAATGTTCTCAAACCCAATACTTCTCGATTTCTGAAAGAAAGTCTCTTGAAAAAAGGAAAACCGTTTATGTATTCTAGAGTCAAGGGTTTAAGCGAGTTTGAGATAACTATTTTAAATTATGAGCTTTCAGTTTAAAAAATTTAACCACTGATAATAATTAAAACTTCATTGGAATTAAATGTTACTAAACATAATTGAAATATTGAAAACGCGATGCTGCGAGGGCACAGGTATATTTAAAAGTCACAATAGGCAGTAACTATAAATAAATCTAGAAAAGCTTAATTTAAAAAAAAAAAATAATGATTCTAACTTATTACTGATTTTCTATCTTTAAAAATAATACAAAAATTCTATTTTCAGCTGTACTTTTTGAAATCTTTGCAACTATCGACTGAAAGCTTATTAAAAATTCTGTCAATTGATACGTCGTTGAATATAGTTCCATTGCTTTAAACAGGACGAATGGCAGGACAAAGCTCAGAATATTTGAATTTCCGCATATTATACGAAAGAATTTCGTCAAGATTGTAATTCATGTAAAAGTTCCGTATGTCGCGGTTGTCGTTCCTTTTCGTAAACGAGAGTAAAATAGCAATCGCGACGGGGATCTAAAATGATGCACATTGTTGTAAACAAGTAAAGTTCATCATCCAACCGATTTCTCGAAACAACCACTCTAAATACGTAACTAATAGGAAAAAGACAAACCATACCCCCCACATCACCGACAGCGATTCTCAATTAAGCATTGCAGAGACATCATCGCAATCCCAACAGATACAGAACGGGTGTGTGCACGTACGTGAGTCAGTTGGCGCCGCGGCACAGGGTCTGGGCGTCAGTCATCATCAAATTTCGCTTCATCTCGCACAACTGATAATCGCCGGCAATGTTTTAGCCCTATATCGGCGCAAGGCCGCCGCGTATCCTCTGATAAAGTTATAGCTCCGCGGCACTGGCCTGATTCGCCAACCTCCCTCACCCTTCGCTCTTCGCACAGATGTTTACGGTGGGAGTCAAGCCTAAATTATGTGCCGTTCTGCTCTAGCGTCGAGTATATTGTACACTGGAACACGAGCGTATATATATATATATATATACGCGGTGTTACAGCCGGCACCTACGACATCAAACATCCTGTATCTCGCACGTTTGCTGCAACATAATTTTCCTACACATAATCGCGTATCCACTGGCCGATAGAAGCAGCCTGTAACTTGGAAACTTTCGTTGCGAAATGTGTGTATAACTTTATGACTGTTCTTGATTGGTTTAGGGAGGCGAGAAAGTCGATCGAAATTGCTGGTGATTCTTCGATGTTTGAAGTTGGGATGCCTCTGCCAAATGGATTTTGAAGTTACGTTTGAGTAATTCAATGCAGATAAAATTATGAATATTTCGATCGATTGAAGGCAATAAACAATTGCCAATGAAAACAATTATACGTTACAAATGAAATTATAGAATTGGCAATTAATTTTATCAGGATAAAAATAATCTCGTTAGATCTACAAAAGCTTCGTGTACAAGTCTAATATTAACAAGATTTTCTGTTTGCGAAGAGTTAAACAAATCAATGAGCACAACTGAAAAACGGTTAGATGCCGTTAACGAATCTATACGGAGTGCAGATACGTGTTTTGTCCTTTTATGACGTTTTGGAATGGCCTATGGCATTTGATTCCGGGCGAACTATTCCGCACGTATCCCAAACTTAGATGTGATATTTTGCCGTGGGGAAGATGAGCCTGGAAAGCGAAATTTTCGCTACCTTTTAAGTGCGTATCGGCGCGTCATTATTATTTTTAACGATGTGAACGCTCGACCTGTGCTCCTGATTTTTCTTGCTTCCAGTAATACGCGAGCATTCGATATTTTTCTCTTTTTATCTTTTAGTCGTGTACCGTATTTCAACTTTTTCCCCGGTCCTTAACAAAATCGGAATTTGCGAAGCTCTTTTAGGATTTAGAATCGGTACTTTTTCTATTAAAAAGTTTGCCGTATAAAATAGGGATGTAAAAGTGGTGAGAGTATGGAATGTCGATTGTTGATTTTTTATGAGTTGCTGCTGATTAATTGATCGGCAGATTAGTTTAGAATTGTTTCGTAAAAAATCTGATTTTTCAATTTTCCTGTTTTTTTTTTATATTCTATGGCATAGACAATGAGTGACCTAATTGGGAAATACTTTATTGGCTGTAATATGAAAAGCATACATCGTTCAGTACAGTAATTTTCATATAATTAAACTGAAATTTGAAAAATTTCTGATATAAAATTAAGTTGAAAATGTTGAGGAGTAAATTAAAATACTTTGTAAAAATGTTTTGCTACATATATAGTCTAAAATTAAGCACTTTAATTATACACTTTAAATTAATACTCTCACATATATTATTTATTTAATTCCTTTATTTCTTCTATAATATAAATTAAATCGTGTAAAAGCTAAATAGAGTTAAAATTCACGCAAAATGTTACGAATGGCGTCCTGCATATCTTAAGAATCTTTATTTGAGTAACTCTCACACTCAAAAAATTACTGAAACATAAAGTGAGTCCATAATCGAGAATCCGTACTATTAAATTTTGCAACTTTTAATTCGTTCCCAAAGTGAAAATTACTCTCTAAAAGTTTAGGTCCTCTCTCTTCTAAGCGTACACACACATATAGATGTATATATGCGAAAAGCGGCTAATTCACTGGGTTAGGGCAGACGGCCAAATGCCGTTTTCCCAAGTGCTCCGTTTTCTAACTGCGACGTGTGGCTTTTTGCGCGCATCCGTTTGCGCTCCGCTGCGACTTATCGGCTCCGCTCAGCAAGAAAGGGAAGCGCGGTAAAAACTAATTTCGGAAATCAACGAGACTGAAACTTACACGAGTTTTAGAGAACGGAATAATTAAGTTTAAATTACTTGAAGAGCAAAGGATTTATCGCTTCCTTTATACAGATTAAATTTAAATGAATTCAGTAATGTCTTTTGAGGGAACAATTGTCGACTGGCTGTTTATTTAAATTAATTTATTACTAATGAAAACTGCTGAAAATTTAATAGCAATAGTTTGAAAAATTTTAGTCAATTGGATAAGTAGGTGTGAATTATTTTCTAATTTAAATTTTCTTTTAATTTATTGCTAGAAGGCAAATATTTGTTCATTAAGTCCCAAACCTACAACGATTTCGACCGTAAAACCGTTCATGAAAAGAACAATTACTTAAAAAACTCATCGAGGCAGCAAATTGTGAAATCGAGTTTAATGAACACTCGAAATCCCATTATCGGCGAGTTTAATAAAGCATTCGTTATTAAAAATCTTTATTAGCCCAATCGTACGGTTTATTTCGATTAATTTAAACGAGCGACGGGAGCAAATAAAAAGTGCGCCGAGTACAGCTCTGTACACTGGCGTGCCTTAAAATTCCGAGGCTGGCAACTTCGGGCGAATAACTCACGCCTCGCCGCCATGCACACACAACAATATTGGAAATATAAATGTTGGGGCGCGCGTGCGCAGCGAATTATTTGCCTTGCGAGTGCATCCGTTCCCGTGTCCGCGACACATAATTTAACTCGGCGAAATATTTCGAGCCCTGGACTCTCCAAATTGTTTCCAATTCAGCCGCAATTCTCGCGCGAATAAATGATTTCGGCCACCACAAAACGAAAGCTCAATGCGTAAGGCAATTGGCAATCGAATGGCGCACACACATGCTGCTGGCCTAGAGGGTAAAAATCGAGTTGCTACCCGCTTCCGGATGAAATTATACCACGGACGCTTCTGCCGCACACGCACACACGTATATACATATATATCGGCCAATCAGATTTTTTTTTTCTCCTCCCTACCGACGCTCGTCTACGCTTTTTACCTCGTCAACGTGTCGGTGTGTCCGTCGCTTTGGGGCGTCTTTTTTTTGCCCATGCTAACAACTGTTGGAGCCGTTTGCTCGACCCTCGGTACTCTGCGGCTAACTTATTTGTCCGCCTTCCTTGTTAAGGAATTTGGTGGCGATGGGTGGTTTTTGCGCGGTGGATAAGCTGATTGGATCAATGCTTTTTGAAGATGTACGCTTAATTTTAGGTGTTATCGAAAATTCCGTTATTCCGTTGAAAAAAGAAATTGGGAAATAAATAATTTGGTTTTTATTGTAACGCGAGTTAAAAGCTGTAATAGATATTATTTAAATCATTGCACAAAATAGAAATGACATTAAAAGAATTTATAAAATATCTTGGAATTAGCTTTACTTTGACTGGGAAGGATATTCTTTTATTATTTTAATCCTGTTTGGAAGCGCCGGACATAGTTTGCTGGACAAGTTAATGCGCCTTAGGCTAATCCTATGGCAGGATCAGAGGCTGGAGTAGCCGGATAATTAAATTTTGGATTTTCATTTTAGAACTAAGCTTTTTTAAACAAAGAGCTTTTATTAAAATACATAAGTTTGTGTGTTTTAGAATTACAACAGACTGCAATATCCAAATGCCCATCAATAAGTATTTGAAATCACGTTTGTAATTAACAATATTGTGTTTCAGATTTTTTAGATGTTGAGAATGTAGATTATTAATATTGTAGTAGTAGCCTGAAATTCGATGAAATTAACTCTCCAGTGAAGGGAAGCTTTAGTATAGGTTGGAATAATTAAAGATGTTACATGTTTGTTTTATATCGTAATTATATTTATTGCATTTTCGTATTATTTATCTCCAAATGATTGTAGCAAAGTTTTGTGTACACAACCACAAGTATTTATTGGATTTTCTGTGAGTATAAACACTATTGAACAAATAATAAATAAGGCATTTATCCATTATTTGCTGTTTACTAAACCTTCGCTGATCAGTTATCCTTTACCAGAAGTTGGTATGAAACCATCAGATACACAAGTTTGCATTTAATATTAACTCTAGCGAACAAAGTCACGAAGTTGAATATTTCTCCCCATACTCTCAGTCAACATCAATAAAAATCCAACAACAACGAACGCGCAATACACTCAACAACAAAGAGATCGTCCACTCCCTAAGAACTACCGAGAGCCATTGCAGTCAAGCCGCACGGCTCCTTTCAAAAAATCCAT
This sequence comes from Megastigmus dorsalis, assembly GCA_900490025.1. NCBI lineage: Eukaryota > Metazoa > Arthropoda > Insecta > Hymenoptera > Megastigmidae > Megastigmus > Megastigmus dorsalis. The sequence continues at coordinate 153,675 of UELU01143141.1, read as the reverse complement.
CCAACATACTTAGGTCAAAGCTCACGTCCTCCAACACGAACACCGCGACGTCGCCGGCGCTTTGGGAGAGTCACGGGGAAAGCAAATGTCGCGCGTCGTGGGGAGAGTCACGAGGAGAGAGCGAGAGACTGTACGTGACACAAACGTAAGAGGGACGGGGACAACAGTAGTCGAGAGCCGCCACCGCGCCGGTGGTGTGGTGCAGCACGCGGCGCGAGGACTCTTCCCCGTCCTTATTGATTTTGCCGTCGGAGGGGCGCCGCGAACTCCTGACGCTTCCGTCTCCCTTTCTCCGCTTCTCCTTTTTCCCCGAGGGTCGTTAAGATTAGAGGAAACCGTCTGTGCCTTTCGCTGGAGAGACAAAAAAAAAACGCCCTAAATGATAATCTGGCCACTGTCGGACTCTCCCTGCCCCTTCCCCTCGTCGGACTCTCTGCGACAGTCGAGACTGTGTACATGTACTCGCATGTGTGAATCTGTATGTGTGTGTGTGTGTGTGCGTGTGTGTGCGAGAGAGTAGAAAAAAAGGTTGACGGCAGAATCGCCGAGGGAATGTGCGCTGAGATTTTCAGCGAGATTTCGCGTGTGCGCACCAGCTGAGGAATTGGGTCGGAAAGTGCAGCTTCGCTTTTCTTTTTCTCCCTTCTTCTATCTCTATCTCCTTTTTTTCTGCAGTGTTTTGAATTCTCTTTTTACAACGTTGGGCCGGGGCGAGCTTAAAAGTTTTGAAATAGTGGCGATGAGATAATGAATTCTTTTAAGGGGGCGTGAGGCGACGAGAGTCCACCTTTCGCTGACTCGCTTTTATTGGGAGTTTAAATATCCCATGCGACGATGCCTGCGTCCCTGCGGTCGACATTTCTATGTTCCCCAGTGGCCATGTTTGCCTTTTACATGAGAAACTGTGTCGATGTACATTGGCTGCTCAATAGCGTACCGGGCGTTGACTTTCTGACATTTATCAAACGTTGAATCATAGGATGCGAAAAAATTTTTAAGTAGATATTTACTATAGTTTTTTCTGCTAATAGTTAAATCAAATAAATTCAAAATATTTTTATTAATAATGATATTTTGTAACCGTTTTTCTTTAACTGTATCCATATTTGAATAATAAATAAGGTAAATGAATTTGTCTAAAATAGAAACTTTAGTTTAGCTACTAAAGAAATTGAATTACTTAAAGAGACTTTTACTTTCTAAATTTTCAAAAAATCGATTATTTACGTAAAAATGTTCCTCAGTGTCATAGAAATACTGCCCTAAAATTTTATTAAGAAATTCGAAATAGAAAGAAAGCTATAGCCGTATTTATAATGGTACCTACGTAAGACAGAATTATACTAAAGAAACTTTAAACGTGTTTTTCTCGAAATCACGTTTTCAAATCTGGGAGACGTTTTTCTCAAAATCTACTAAGCCAATCTCAGTAAACCAAAATTTTTTTGATACTTTCTACAAACAACTAGTAAATAAACCTCTAAAAAGTTAAAAAAACCACCCCACCTTTTTAATACAGGGGTAAATTCATCCCCAAACCAGGCGTTTTTTCGAACTTTTTATAAAATCGCGTGTAAAGGCCATCGAAATATAAAAAAATTAGCTTTTTAAAGGTTTATTGTTTAGTTTCAAGTCTCATGAATGGTATCGTGTTGCAATTTAAAAAAAATTTGTTACAGGAAGGCAGAAAAGTGTCCCGCAAATTAAAATGCATCTTTTAGAAGACGCCCTCTGCAGTGGTAAAAAGTAATTAAAAGTGCCAAAAAATAATTTTTTTGTACACCTTAAAATATTGTTAACAATGTATGAAAAAATTATAATTATGAATAAAATAGTTTTTCTTTTTTAATATTTAAAAGTTGTCGATTTTTTTTTCAATTTAGAAAGTAAAAGTCCCCTTAAGGTACTTAAAATAATTAAAAATAGCTATTTTTATATACATTCAATTCTGCATTAATCACATTAGTCCTAATATTTGACCTCAATTTCTTTAATTCTGAAAAAAAAATTTAGGATAAAATTAGATTTTTCTAGGAAAATGTATGATGTAATTTATATTTGCACTTTTATACCGTGTGTAGTTACGAACATAAAATGTGGGCCACCAATTAACGAGATAAATTTGAAGAAAATTAATCCTGAAAAATTAAGCGAAGATTTTTTCTTCATTATCCAGAGTCATTTTCCTCTAACGCAGTTACACCACTACGCGGTTCATAACTCATCTCTCGTTTTCACTGTTTATAATGACACAAAAAAGGCGTAGCAGGAAAAGTTCCTTTAATCGAAGTACAGAGAATATTCCGTTCTGGTACGGTGGCTATCTGATATCCGTCGCGATTTCTTTTTGCCATTCCCACGTCGTCGTCGACGTTGTCTGGACCCCCAGTAGCTGCTCGAAATCGAAGAGAAAAGAGATAAGAGAGAGGAAAAAGAAGTCGGGGGAAAGGAAAAAAGCACGATAATTACTATCGTTGTCACGTCTATTCGCCTGTCAGGTAGTAAGAGAAAGAGAGAGAGAGAGAGAGAGAGAGAGAGAGAGAAGTCAAGTCTACCACTAACTCTTTTTCTCTTTCTCTCCCTGTCTTTTGCTGAAAAGTTTTTTCATCGAAAAGTTCTTCTTCTTCTGCATCCTAGCTTCTCTATTTCCTTCTGTCTCCTTAAAAATTGCTCCTCTCCTCTGCTGCCATGGAAAAGAAGAAGATTCATCCTTTTTTGATTGTCTTTCAATTCCTCTTCATATATTTCCTTGTTTATCCGTATTTTTTTATTTTACCGACATGTATCTCCGGCTATTGACTTTTATTCATTCATTTTGATTCTATATATAAAATCCTTTTTCAATAATTTCCATACTTCTTAAAATATATATTTTCCAAGGAAAACTAATATTTTTTTGTTCGGAGCAATATGAATGTATATTCCATTTAATACTATTTTTACTTGGATAATTAATTAAAATATGACGACTGTGAATCCCTTCGAATAATGTATGGAATGAGTTTTACAAAAAAAAAAATCAATAACTGCTTCGGTAAGGATTCTATAGAATAGTCGAAAATCCTCTTAGTAAGTCCGATTATACAGTTATTCATCTTGTAGTGGATTCTACTTCGGTGGTACAAGCCAATCGACTAGCTTTGTTACTGAGAACATTTCAGAGATGCCTACGTATTGTTCCTTCAGAAGTATCTCCAGCTTTTAAAGTTATGTTCCAAAATCATAATAAAAGATTCTTTATTTTCGAAACCATAAAGTTAATATTTTATACTTATATCATCCACTAATTTCAACCAAATCACTCCCTCGTGAATGATCGAATACTCTGACCATTCTCTCAAAGAAAGATGGAGCTGCAACGATACAGTCAAATTTTCAGCTCTTTGTTTACGGACACTGTCTGTTTATCCAGGGTCCAGTTCAGATCCACTCCACTTAACACGAAAGCAGCTGCAGGCTGCGCTTAACGCCAATCGCGAGAGAACGTTAACTCGCCAACTCTGCTAAGCTTTCGCGCAATCTTTGACTTTCGCTCCAATCCTCTGATTACCCTCGACTCTCGCGCACTCCCTCGATTTTGATGCTACTTGAACTTTTGAGACTGAAGCAAAGCTACTACTACCACTACTAATACTGGCCACCGAGTGCTCGATAATTGATTTCTCTAATGCGACGTTTTGGAGGAAGGGAAGGAGGATGGTCAGTCGAACGTCGAGAGAGGCGGACGTACAGAGCCATTACTACTTCGTACAAACAGCGATGAGATTTAAAGGGGGAGGATTCGACTGTGTCAGCGTAAAGTATTTTTCTTCGGCTGACTTGACGAAAATGTCGCTCGGGCGGAAAATTTGAATTCCAAAATTTTGCCATCCAAGAAGAGACACCGGCTGAATTTAAGTAAAGACTTGGTTTGATAATATCGAGATGATATCCATTTAAAAAATATGCATTTGTCACTATATGTAGTTGAAGTTGACAATGTTGATTTAGTTTAGATTTTATTGTACACGATTATTTAACTATTATTGTTCCAATAGCTAATATTGGAATAATGTTTATTATGAATATTTGATTTACTCTATTGAATGTGTATTGTACACACAAATGTTTTCATGCATACATCTATAAGAATAGATTTTATGTTGTTAGTAATGTGAAACTTTTTAGAGACAGCACACTTTCGTAATATAAACCTGTGAATATTACCAAAGACAATTTCGCAACTCTATCCGTCAAATTTAGTGTAAGCCAAAAATAGCTAGACCCAGTTGCTTCATAGAAACTCAATCTTTACTCTCTTAATCTTATGCAGAATGAAAAGAGCGCTATTATAAAATTCTAATGAAGAGCTGGCGCTGATATCAAAACTTTCTTAAAGACTTAATTTATTAGCCTCTTTTTTAACAGCCCTTTTTCCGCTTAGCTTTTGGATTTTACGTGTAACGCAGGAAGAGTCAGAGGGAGATGTTTTGAAGTCATAAAATTCGCGTTACCGGCCAGCAAGATAAGGCTAATTAACGCGCCGATGTGTATATATGTATATGTACTAAATGGTTTTGGAGCGTGATGTTTGCGAGTTTTGAGCAGATCGAAAGTTTCGAAACAGATAAGGCTCGCGGGGATGCGATAAAAACATTCTGTTAAGCTTGAAAAAAAATGTTAATACTTTTATACGTATGCCATTTTGTGCTTGGGATGAGTTTTATTACTTCGAATACTTGTATAATCATCAAAAGTAGCTGTTGTCGCGGAAACTTATAATTAATGTAACATCATTTACATGCACCCGAGTAGCAGTAATTCCGATTTTGGTTCAAATGCTATTTGTATTAAATCAAATTAAAATATTAATTATGTTTATGTATTTAACTATGAAACCGTTCCCTTTAACTAAAAATAATCATATACTAGCAATAAAATTTTTTTTAGTACTTTACGGCTGTTATCACTTCCTTTTTTAGGCACGCACTATTTCAGGACTTTTTATTAAATTTTTTTTTCCTATTAAATATCAATACCCAAAGAACATCAAGCTTTATGTAGGTTGTAAAGGTCTGGTTTTCAAAGCAAGTAATATCCATTTGGATGTTTATCGATTGTTACTCATTTTTTTTTTCTTCTCTTAATCTAAAAACTCACTAGCATAAACGCATACGTCACACAGCTGAACCAACAAAAAAAGCCTAAAAATTCGCAATCAAGAAAATGCACAGACGGAAAAGGAATTATCCGTTTTACTATTTCTCGCATTTGCCATTCCAATTCTATAAATATCTCCGATCAATACCGATCAGCAGTGCGCCTCTCGCGCAACATTCAATCCCGCCCAGCTCCCATAATGCACATCCACGCGCATGCACCCCCCCTGCCACCCACGAAATTTCATTCCACCAAAGTATGGGAAGGAACAAAGCAATCGATAGGAACTATTGTTTTGCCACGAATTTCTCATGGAGCCGCGTATAGCGACTCCCGCTCTTTTTTTTCCAGCACGATAAACCGACCTGATGCTAGTGGTAGGCCGCTCTGCAACTGTAAATCGGGATATTCCGTACCGCTGGTGGAAAAAAAATATATATATACGCAAAATTCCGGGTTTATCGTTGTGCCGGTGCTCGCGACAGAAAAAAGCTCACGGGCACAAATAATCCAGCGCGACGATAAAAAAAAAAGTATAGTGGGTGTACGTACCTGGTTCTCGACGATTTGTGTCTGTGCGTGTGTGTCTGTATACGCCACGGGGATTGGAGCGAGAGCGAGAGAGACACAGAGAGATACGCGATGTGGAGTATTATTCGCCTCTGAAACAAAACAGGCAAAAAGAGAGGAACGTGAAAAACGGGTGCAACCCAGTCGTCGCCAATGCAAGATCTCATAAGCGTGCAAAGGGGGAAAGGTCGATGAAGGTGCTGTTTAACAATGGGGGAGGGAGATTCGTTTAGCCCCGTGCGAAGAAAGCCAATAGTATTCTACTTTTTTCGCTTTTTCAATATATGTGTACCAACACAATGTTGTACTTTTCCTGCACATATCTTTTTATGACTTTGAATTTGAGCGTATATGTACAGAAGGAATCATTTAATAAGCCAAATGCAGTATCGTGTTTATTCTTTAAAGTAGAATATATTGTATAATTTTTCTGATATGAATTGTACAACATCGGCGAAATGACATTTGTCATTAGTTTTTCACCTAACCTTAGAAAAGTTTAACTTATAATTAGCTCTATAGGTTACATCCATTACATATTTTACGTAAAACAAATAATATGTAGCTACCTACATACAATTATACATTTTTGTGTAAAAGTAAGTAACTAATCCATTTTCACCTTTCTTCCGGCAATAAAGCTTCCGAGCCATTCCATCAAGTTGGTGAAATGGCCATAGCCATTTTCTAAGATTCCCTAAAGTTTCAAATTACCATATCTCTTGGACATCTTCTTTCGCTCTCTCGGTGTGCGGCAGTTCTTATAAATGTACATGCAGATGAGAGCAGAAGTGTATCTGCAGGATTGGAAGGCGTTTGTCTGTATATCAGTACAGTTATATATCCCGTCGCTTCGGAGAAGGAACGGTAATCTTCGCCATTGTCTCAGTAATGAGACGAAACGATAAAGTGGCGCTACTCGTTTGAAAGTTTATCAACCAGAGAAAGAAGAGAGAGATGGAAATAGAGAGAGAGAGAGAGAGAGAGAGAGAGAGAGGGAGCAAGAGTGATAGAAGGAGACAGTGGGCGTTGGCTTTAGAGTTAGCTGGTGCGGCCATTGTGAAAACGTCAGCGGATCTTCTTAGCAGCACTATTTTCGTCGTGGATCTCAAAAACAGAGCGGAAGCGACGCGCCGAGGAAAGTATATCCAAAGCCGAGGGAAAACTCCTCTGTCCAATAGTCACGCGATAAGGCGACGAGTCATTAAAAACTTAAATCTTGGATCTCGTGGCGCTACGGCTACGTCTATTACACCCTCGAACCCTGGTTTATCTTTTTCTCTTTCTACCTCCTTCTTTCTCTCTCTCTCTCTCTCTCTCTCTCTATCTCTCTTTCTTACTTCGTCCATCTTCTTTTCAGGTTTCAGAAGTACTTTGGTTAATTCGAGTTTCTAATTAATCTGAGCCTGAGAGCTTCAGAGCTCTGTGCTCTCACTGTATCTCTGTCCATCTCTCCCTCTCTTTCTCTCCTGCAATAATGAAACACGCATCAATCTTGAAGAGGCAGCTCAAAGTTTGAGGATTCAGTCGGTATAGTCTCTTTCGATGACTTACTTCGTTAGCGAGGACCTGGGAGCAAAAATCAACGCCATTGTTGGGTAATGAAGTGTTGATGTAGGTCACGTAGGTTTGGCTTTATTGAGGATCTTTTTCTGAGTGTTTACTTTATTGTCAAGTTTAAATAGTAGTTGCCAGACTGGATCCGAGGTTACACATACAAATATAGTAATATGAGTACGTAGCAAATACAATTTTTGGATAAGCAGCGAGCGGTATTCAGAATATCTCGATCAGAATCGGATCAAATACTTCTAAATAAAATGCAAATATAAACATTACTGTTTTATCCTTAACTACCAACTTGAAACATCGCAAACATTAAAAACTCCATCCACACCATTTACCACTCCCCATAAAAATCGTCCATCGAATACCGAATGACCTTCAGCAACGCAATCCCACTGCTTGGCTCATCGATTGTCGCCTCTCTTCCGCCCTCGCCGCAGCAAAAATCACACATTAAATCATCCCATTGCAATTCACCTCCCATTTCCAATCTCTGCCCGAGCCTCCAATAACCCAGGTGGTATTCTATAGTGCACACACGCAGGCGGCGCGTACCGGCTAAAGTCCACTTATCAGTCGGTGACCGCTAATCGCGCCGTGCCACGAATATCACGTTTCTATACACACAGCGACGCAGAGCATAATATCGATCGCCACCGATCATAATTGCCGCGAATTTTGAATACGCAAGTCGCTGGCTATAGCCTCCGTTGAGGTGGGTGGGTGGGGTGGTGGTTGTATGATCCTGGCGCGGGCGCGCACTCGCGCTCTCAACCCTCCGGATAACCGGAGGAAACCGCCTTTGCGCTCCATTAAACGCTGGCCCGAGTTTATGAGCCAACGATGCACACGCGACGTTGTGGCATTTACGCTGGCGCCAGTTTTTGGTGTTTGCCGATTGCTTGTGGCTTTGGATGAGGTTCATTTCGATTGGCTAGTTCTGTCTTCGTTTGATGGTGCTCTAGTTTATATAGGCTCAAGTGAGGATTGGTTGTCAAAGGTCGGTGATGTTGAAATGATTATTGTAGCACTCTGCAGTCTTGAATTGGTGTATCTCGGAGACCAAAAATCATAAACAGATGACTTAGAATAGATTTCGATGAAGCTGACGAGTACTGGATAAAGCATCTAACCGAAATAATTTCAAAAACATATTTTGAAATTTCTGCGATTGAGGATATATCAAAATTATAACGACATGGGTTAATTCTGAGGTCTTTATCTTTTTTTAATATTGACTTTTTTATTCGAAATTGATCCATGAGAATAGCTTTCAACGTTTTGTGACATAAACGAAGATGGAAAGGAAATAAGTACTCAGTTAGTTTAATCTAGTTTTTTATGTTTTTTTGTATACTGCACTTGTTACGTGTAGGTTATTATTTCAATTTCCAGAATTGCAGCTGCCAATTTCCTTTACCTGTTTATGGGGCACTCACGTCAAGTACACCACTTATTCAACGTAAAATTTTCCTATTTGAATCATTTACGACTGCACATGAATTCATTTACAGCTGTATGATAAACCTATATTTTTAGTGTCACATCAGACGATATTACAAATGAAGGTTTATACTGCGAATACCGTGACCTAAAATAGAAAGTTTCTTATTTAATTTAAGGCTGGATAAAAGTAACTGCCGTAGTTGTTCTTAATCGGTTCGAGTCGAATCATGGAATCCTCTTTCTTCTCATCAGATCTAATACGATAACGAAGAATAAGAATTTTATTGTGAATGCTGACAGTTGAAATAAGATTACCCTTTCATTTTAGCGCTGTACTGTTTTCTTATAAACGAATTGACCGATATGCTTTTATAGCCTTGCTTTTTTTTACTCGAGAGTTGTAAGAGTAATTTTGACAGATCTGCTCCAGTGACAACAAATTTTTCGAACTCAAAGAAAATAGAGTCTGATAATTGGGGTTTAATAATTTGTACTTTAAAATTGTGACTCGTACTATTGATGCACATAATCAGAATCTAAATATATTTTAAAAACATAAAGTCACTCTGTCTTGACGCAAAAAAGCATTCGTATAAAAAAAAAATTTCTGTTCAACCGCACATTCTCAACTATACACACGTTCATAAAGGCTCTTGCCTCTTATTCACGAAACCAGCTCGAAGCAGTGCTTCTTGCCAGCTTTTTAAGTGAGATTTCGAATTGAGCGTGAGAAGCAGTAGCGGAGGCTACATAAGCACAGACGAGAGAAAGAGCGAGAGCGAGAGAAAGTGCAGTAGTTGGAGAATCGAGGCAGCTATACGTATATGCGCCTATCGCTGTCTGGGCGCAGTCAAGTAACTGCGGGAGCGGCAAATTAGTCCGATCTAGAGATGGTTATCCCAATGAAGCTTTCACCCTTCCATATTGCACTTACACACATGCACACACACCGACAAGAGCTGTACATGGGGAAACTTCTTCTTCTTGCTCGCACAGCACGGGGCCAAAGATGACGGCGCACCGCTTATACATCCCCGGGGTTCGCCTATTGCTCGTACTCCAATCTGAATTTCCTGTCCATGTATGTGAATATGAGTATAGAAGAGTAAGAGAAGCTGTCGTGGACGTGTGTATAAGGAGGTAGACCGCTTGCTGGGGCGGTTATTACTCAGTTTAAGGCGTGTATTCTTACAAGACTCGCGGTTATTATTGTTATCGGTGTTAGTGGGGATTTGCCGCTAAACCGATTACATCCCTGTGATTTATTTTGGTTTTAACCTGAGGCGCTGCTGTTTTGTCGCGCGAGAGCTTGCTTGACGCTCGAATTAATGGGTCGTGCTGTTACTCTACATTTTTTACGATATTAACGAATGCGAAAACTGAAAATGGCTTGTGGAGCTGATAAAACAGGTTTTGCTTTTTTTATTTTGAACAAATGGAATTTTCAGTTTATAAATTATAAATAGCAAAAGTAATTATTGCAATTTTCTTGGATTAATAGTGGGTAAGTATAGAGCTACTATGCATTATGTACTTAATTTATCTTTTTATTATCTCGATCAAGGTCCGTTTTAAAATAATTCATAGACACTGCAGATCTATTCAATTCAGCTATATTGGCATCAATTAATTCCATCATAGGTAATTGAAGTGAGATTTATTAAAGAAATAGCCAATCAAATGAAAGTTATATAATTATACGAATATAAATAAAATTTAATTGCTATGTTATTTAAGGAGTTTCATCAGATTTAGAATTGACGAAAGGATTTTGATGAAATCATAAATATAAGTTTATTATTATATATTAAATAACATGCTAAATTTGTAAGTTAATGAAATATTAATAAAATAAATTTTCGCAATTTAACATTGACTCTTATGTGGAGTTCCATTTTTCTAGACTTTTAGCTTAAACTGTGTACTTATTAACGAACGATTTACTAAAAAGACTTTTACATGCAGTAAAAGAATATTTAGCAAATATTTTGAGAGCTTGTACAACTCACTAGCTTATCTATAAAACTTATAATTTATATATTTTTTGTGTAAAATAGCTAAACTTGAGCAGAATAATCTCCATTATCTAAGATAGCGGCCATATCATATATTTTGATACACCGCGCATTGTTTGAATTAATATATATCTCATCTAATAAAATAACGTTAATCGAAAATGTTAACTAAGCCAGTCAATATAAAGTCTGTTGCAACTTCGTTTTGACTTTCTACGTACCCGATGAACCTCCTTAAGAATTCCCGAGTTTTAAAAAAATTTTATTGAAGGTTTATTTTATAATGTAATTAAAAATATATATTAACCTACAATTAGAATTTAAAATAATATTAGATTTCCTTATAAATTCAATATTTTAAGAGAAACGTATTGATTGAATGGGACTTATCGTACTATAATAACAACCTTATCCATTATATAATGATTTCCTACCATTCCGTCTAATTTCAATATTTAAAAATAATCGTAATCTTCTGCCCACATAATACAATTTCCCTTTTTACTTCTTTAACGCAGTTAATTCGTCGGTTTGTTCGGATATTCGTCTCGAAGAAAATGAATTTTGTTGCATCTCTGGAACTTGCAGCTTACCGACTGCTTTTCTCTCAGGAAATTTCCATTGACAAAACTCGTACCTGCTTGAAACTAGGATTTCAAGCTTCCGGTGATTTGTCTTTCGAACTTGTAGCTAAGATTTACATACTGTATAAAGTCGTTTAATTGGGTTGCAAGTTCTTTTCTACTAGGAAATAAATAGGGTTTGAATAGGCGAGATTTGTATATTTATTCGAAAATAATTGTAGTCAAGCTCGTCAACTATGTATTTTCGTGTAACTGTATTAAATTATTTAGTTTCTAGATTTCGACCAAGTTTGGTCCATATGGTGCCAGTATCGACAAATTTACTCTCGATGTACAGTTTCATATTGTAATATCGGAGAGTTCAATATTCAGTAATATTATATTACTGCTTGCAATTTTGTTTGAGAAACTGATCATGTATTAATTTTCAAATGAGAAATACCTACCATAGTTGGCTGTAATTTTAGAAGAATGAAAACTATGCCGATATACAGAATGTTCTTATACACTCGTCAATTTAATAGGATTTTAATGTATTTTTCTTCAATCTGCATATAAAGTTATATTAGTACTTTGTATATTTTTACTGAATTCTTTTTTTGAAAATAATCTAATTTTACCCTGTTTTTAGTACGTCAAGTGACTACTTTGATTATAGTAGAAAAATGTTAAGTTCATCATACAATCCAAACCTAGAATATAAAGCAAATTTTGTTTCTAAGACATATAAAACAACTCGGGAGGTTTAACATTTGCTCGTTCAGCATGATTTCGAGGAAGAAATATTTCATAAAGCCAGGGCTTGTCAGCATTAGATTCTGAAAGTGTGCATCACCTCGGCGGGTGAGATGTATGGATATATTGCTGAGTGTAACACGCTGACGGAAAATTAAGCAGAAATATTGAGACTTGGGAAATCACGGAGGTAGGAGACAGGTGGATTTTAGTTTATTATTTCGAAATGTGTTCTCTGTATCCGCATAGATATTTGTTGCATAAATTGATTACGAATATTTATTTCTATGATTCAATTTGTATCGGCATTAAAATCAGAAACTTTTTCAATAATTTTCCAGTTTTGGAGACACGCGCTAGACATGTATTAACAGTATTAGTTCACATAATCTTATTTGATGAAGAGCAGAATTAGCACAAATTAAATTAAATTTAGCAAATGTTAATTCTGTTCTTCATCAATTAAGATTATGTCACCAAATATTATTTATATATAATATTTTTCATTATATGACCCCTACATGAATTCACTATATGAATGATCGAAAAAGTTTAAATTTTTAATTTCTGTACGAATTAAGTCTCTATATCTAGTCTAAATTTAATTTAATTTAATTTGAAAGTGCATGAAATAATTTAGTTTATAATGCTCCAATTAGATACCTCGTGGGTTTGGAATAAAATATATCGTTACAGAATTCCCCTGCACCCGATTAATTCAAAGAAAAATAAAGATTAAAAAATTAAATTTTAAATTTAAAATTAAAATTAAAATTCAGAATTCAAATATTATTTTCTCAAATGAAGTAAGTGCTTTTAGAGCTCAAACAACTACTTTTTAATTTCCATTTCAAACAAATATTGGCCAGAACTACGCGAAGTTTTTCCTTACATCAAGCAAACACTCAATTATCACCACCAACAAACATCAAAGTAGAAACTTCTGCAAAAACCTCTTAAGCATTCAGCCCCCTCCCCAGCGTAACTTAAATTTTTAATCGCATCAAAACTAAAAGTGTACATTTTTTCGCGCTCACATAAATAGATGCTCTCTCTCTCTCTCTCTCTCTCTCTCTCTCTCTCTCTCTCTCTCTCTCTCCCTCTCTCGAAAGCCTCCCGAGAACTGACCCTCTCACGCCTATATACATATATACATTCGTTATAATAAAATTTACGACCGCTCGGGCTGTGTTGAATCGCGCGAAATTCTCGTCCGCCCACTTTAAATAACGCATAAAAACAGTTTATAACAAAATTTACAGTCGGGCATAAAAGTGGTCGAGAGAGCGACTGAAGTAGGAAAAGTGACGGGCGTGAGACGGGCGAAGAAAGAAAAGAGAGAGAGGGAGAGAGAGAGAGAGAGAGCAAGAACGAGGAAGCGACAGTACAATTTCGCGCTCGTAAGGCCGACTATAAATAATGAACTTGGGATCTCTCGAGCCTGGAGATTCTCTCCCTCCCCCCTCTCGTTCCCTGTCCCCCTCGTCCGAGTCACGCGTATAAGCCTCTACTTTGTATCGCCGTGTCGTTGGACTGTTTCTTTTCTCTCACCCCTCCCCTCTCTACCCCTTTTTTGAGGAATGATAGAAAAATAAATGACGTGCGCCCGAACGGTCATTTGTAACAATTGTGTGTTGTGCCACGCGATCATTGAACTTGAGAGAAGGTTCTCTCGTCTCTTTTTCATTTTCTTGAGGACAACGGATGAGTTTTTGTTTTAAGACGCTGAAAAACCGATGATAAATGATGGCGAGGGATCGTTCTTTGATGGGGAAGCCCATATTTGTATTAAGTTTGCTCTCTGCTGTTTTATTGCTGTGTTGTAATAAAAATTCTATTCCATTTATAATAGAAGCACAGATTTTTAAAGTAATCATTTAATGACAACATTTGAGCCATTACTACCGAGATTATAATAAATTCAAATAATGATCAATCAAATTTAAGGCGGATACAATGATTCTTTAAAAACGTTGGATACCATGAATGGAATTGTATATTATGCTGGTGATTTGGAGAAGGTTATCTCTGGCTCTCGATATTTTATGATTCTATACTCTGGAAACACCGTACATATAAACAAAGAGCTTATGCTATTGTTTTCAAGTATTTCTCTGTAAACTATAAACATTTTTACGGTAACCCACCTTTTTTTTAGAATACAACGATAAAATGCAGGTGAAACGTCACGGCTATGGACGGTCTCAAAACAAAACTGCAACCATAAATTCGAATATAAAAATGAATTCGAGTACTATTTCGAAGTAATCAATAAAATATTAAATAACATTATTAGGAATACACGAAAATTCTCATGAATACATTGTTCAAGATCAAATGCAGCGAAGCATCTCGGCGCAAAAGAAAAATTTTAATTGAAAGTACACGGGGTCTGTCGCGAAACAATCCAGGAACGATTCGCTTTCTAAATATTCTTTTGCGGCATCCCGCCTATTTGCATCGCGGCGAACCAGTCGTGATCTCGGAGCGATAAGAGAGGAGAAAATGAGCAGAAAGAGAGAGAGAGAGAGAGAGAGACAGGGGCGCAGGCGGAACAAAAGGAAATTGCTGAATAAGACAAATAGCGACGAAAATTATCATTCGGAGTTTCACCGCGCTCAAGTCTTATTCATTGCATTCCCATGCAAATCCCCCAGAAACAAAAACAAACAAAAAAAAAAAGGTAGGAAAGATTCTCATCGCGGCTGCGGCGCAACCAAACGCGTATTACACGCAATACGGATGAATAAAACAAATTGCATTCGCGAGGACGTCGCTCCCGGACGATAATAGTCCTCTCCTTCCCGTCGCCATAAAGCTTCCGTTTTTGCTTTGTCCCGGCGCTCACGTATATACCTGCACTCGTACCCAAGCATACACGGAATACTCATCAAAACACCAAGTGAGGGCGCACTAATAAGATAGAAAGATATAGAGCGAGAGAACTGGGGGGATAGAGGAGATGGAAAGATATTTTACAGCTCTCGGTGTAATAAAACGTGTATCGCGGGGCTCGAGTGTACGCGTTATTCGGCCAGATCGAGATACACCTCTACTCCTCTTTTCCGAGGTTTGCACACGCGGAGGCAATAAAGCTGACTGCAGCCGGCGCAACTAGAAATTGTCGCTTTCTGCTAGCGCTTGGACTTGCGGCTTTCTCTCCGCAGTCGAGTAGAGACAGTCAATCTCCTGGCAGACGTTCTATATTCGACGCCCCATTCTTTTCCTTTCTCCGTGGTACCTGCTTGGGACTCTAATGGGTGTTGTGGATGATACCGGGAGATCAAGGATGGGTCTTGGGGGATTCTTTTGGTGATTGCGGGATCGCTCGACTTGCCAGAGAGCAAACAACGTGGCGCAGAGAATGGAGTGAGCCTGTATTTTTAAGTGAATTAGAAGTTGAATTTACTTGCTGAAGTTTGATTAGTTGAAGGGATAAATATTGAATATATCGATGATAATTTCAATTCTAAGTCAAGATAAGCTACTAAATTAGTATTTTCATATCAACATTTTTTATAGGATGCAATATTGTTAAATGTATTCTTTTACAGAAGATCTATTATTTCATCACTCATATTATAAGTACAATTAGCTATTGCAGAAACTACATACTATTATATTATAAATACAGAAATCACTTTCGAACTTAAGTGAATCCCATTATGAACTCGTACAATTAGCAATATGGGCTTAAAATATCAGTCTGTTCCAAAGTTCAAGCACTTATTATCCTGTATATCAAGGCTCGAAGCAATTCATCCCCTTTTCCGCAGAAATCCAAAATAATCCAAGTATCGCACTTTGCTACCGAATACTCCGATGTGTCCATTTAACTTCCACTTCTATCCGCAGATCGCATTTTTTCTCGGAACACGTATATAAACCCCCACGCGGAATGCAACATGTATATATAGAACGTGTATAGGGCCATGCCCCGTATCGATTATTAGTCGCGTCAGCTCTCGTTCTTACATTATTCATGCGCACCGCCTACTGCGTCCCTCCTGGCTTTTATTTTTTTCCCTCCGTGTAGCGTGTGCGCCCGAACGACCTGCTGCTGTTTTTTTTCTCTCTCTCGAGAAGATTCGTCGTGGACGAAGCCACGAGTCAGGGTGTAAACGATATCGGTTCTTTGGGGCTTCTCTGGACGCTCGAGAGTAAAAGTATTTTGAATATTAATAAGCGTGGTAGAATGTAGCGGAGGTAGAAGAGGAACTGATACTTGATTGCGATATAGGTGCAGCGAAGGGCGATAATTAGCTTAGGTGGCATATTGTGTTGTAACAATTGGACGGTGACTGGAAGGAACTATTGATTCGAAGTTTTTTTTTTCTATGAAATACAGTTTCGATCGGAATATATTAATGTTAAGAGCTTCCAAGACTATTTAACCGGTTATCTTGTTCGTTTATCAAAATCAGATGCAGCGTTGATTCCAAGTTAGTTTTATTTCAATTAGATCTTTGGCAGCCTTGTTGGCATTTTTCCATTCACATTTTCACGATTCTCATTGACATTCACACAAACGGACTGCGAATAAAAAAATAATAGGTAGAGCAGAAAAAAATCCTGGAGAGCAGCGATGGGAATGAAGTCGGTTGGCCATAGGAGCGTTAAAAATCGTCGCCTCGTTCAATTGGCAATACGGCGAGGCTCGGCATTATCGTGCGGTAGCATCGCGCAATCGCTCGTTCCAAACGTCTCTCGGCCTCCCGAGTGAGTGAATAATCATTTCCCGTTGTAACGAGGTTAGATCAAGGCAGTTTAAGCGTTTTCTCTCTTCTCTCTCTCTCTCTCTCTCTCTCTCTCTCTCCTACAGGCGGGGTTGAGAAAGTTGGACTATACGGTGCTAGGCGAAACGCCTCGTGATTTCGTTCCACCTTTCGCGTTTACTCATTAACACTTGGCCGCACACGTCAGACTCAATTTACGAGCGCCTTTCTAACCTAATATATATGTATTCCAACCAGCGTATGTATATATATACATATATACATTCACGCATGGAAGGGAAAGCTCGCGCGATAAATTTTACGTCGCCACGGCAAGCCAGGAATCTAAAGAAGATATTCCATGAGCGAGATGATCTTGTCTCGGTGCGTGTACACATGCCTGCTTGGACTTGAGCTGGAAATTATTGTTATTTTTTTCTTTTTCGATTCTTTGGTGCTTTTTTTTCGACGTTTGATGAAGATTTATGGACAATTGTTGGGCGTTGCTGGAAGTTGGTGGTTGTTATTAGGTTTTCGGATGGCAGATTTTTTTTGTGATTGGTGAACGTTTGTGATATATGAAAAGCAATGATTGCATAGGCTACTTGGACGTCAACGAGTTCTGTTTCATAAGGGTTTATTTTCGCTTTTTATGAGTTTTGTGGACATATTAAGGATAAAAAAGACATAGGGGGCGGGCAATTTTTTTACCTGCAAACTTCATATACTGTTAAAAAAAGTTGCTAAAGTAATAACGAGTTATTAAAAATATTTGTTTAACTGGATAAAATTTACTAGCGTTTTTATTTCGAAAGGAGAGGACAACTGGTATAGGAATTAATCCCATTTGAACGACCTGCAAAATATGTTTTGTAGTGCAAAACATAAAAAACATGAAATTAAAAAATGGATCTCTTTAAGTGAAGCGAAAGTAAAGAAAAGTATTGATGAAGTTTTCATCTTCCAAACACCAATTTGATGGTAAATCTCTTGAAGGAGACACTTTTCACAACTTTCGGTGCCTAAGGTAAAAGACCCAGTGACTGTATACGTAAGAGCACATACTAGTAATAGGACACGCCTGTGTACAAATAGGCCCTTGACTGTAATTGGTCAAATATTTCTAAAAAAATTCTCAAATTCTCGATGGGTGACGAAAAATTGTGCCACCAGTTATAAACGGTCAAAAGAAAATGCGCTCCTTGAAAGAATGCAGTCTGATTCGATGTCTTTCAATCTGATGTTTTATATTCCACCTTATTTACTGCCAAAATATTCTATTGAAAATATTTAGGGGATGATTTTCTCGAAACCAGTTAGTCCCTAAAAAAATTGAATTTAATAGGCCGGCCATTAATCTAATTTCTTCAAATTGTAAAGTTTTTAAAATCATCTTGAATTCGGATAATTGATGGATACCGAAAAATTATAATTGTTATTTTGAGGTTGAAAATGTATTAATAATTTTCTTAGCCTTCCCTTCGCTTAAATTGGTTATTTTTAAAATTTTTATGTTTTTTCATGTTTTACACAATGAATTATATGTTTCTAAACATCTCTTCGAATAGGTATAATTCTTATAGCCGTTGACATCCTTCTTTAAAATAGTTTGTTTGTTATCTTATAACATACAGTAAATATATTTTTTTTATTTCATGACTTGTAAAATTCAACTCAGAGATAAAATATCATTATGAACAAATACTATATTAATTTCCTCTCAAAATCGTAGAGAACGTAATATCTTATAAACAGCAATTGCTCGGAACAATTAGTATAACTTACGAATGGACTGAAGTTCATTTAAGCTTCGAGACTCCCAAAGGTCATATGCGTACAGGCGAGCGCGCACTCAATTACGCACGTGCATAGCTACGCAGCCCCGTACAGTGTTGTACACTACTGACCAAAAGTTTCTAGACATCGAATAACCAAAGTGTTTTGCGTAAATTTTTCAATTTTGATGAAAAAAATGTTGACAGAAAGTATTTGTAAAAATTAGAATTAAATTACATGTATATCCGTGATATGATTTTAAGTGTTCAAACAAAAATTGATATATTTTCAAAAACGTTTTTTTTGAAAATTTGAAAAATATTCGAGACTCGGAGCATATCAAAACTTGTAAATTTAATAGGATAAGAATCACAATTTTGGATCTTACCAATATATCGACAGTTTGAATAATGATTTTTCTATAAAAGTGCAGCAGGTCATGCACTCGGTAAATTATTAGCTGAACATTCTAAGATGCCCGAAATTCCAGTCTCCCGGATTATCCGAAGCGGGCAACACATTAAAGTGTTTCTCTTGACAAAGAACTCGCGGGAAGGGTATCGTGGTATACATAGGCGCGAAGAGAGCATCATCGATATATCGTCGCAAAGCAAAGCGTCCATCGAACCATTTCGCGGATAGCTCGCCACTGCAATCCCTCTCTCTCTCTCTCTCTCTCTCTCTCTCTTGCTCCTTCGCTCTCATCAATCATCGGAGTTTAGAATCGGACACGTAATTTCCGGGGCGTGGATGCTCGTTCGACGCGTCTCGCCTCCGGTGGATAGCAGCACAGAGGGAGGAAGGGAGTCCTTGCTGGCTGGCTGGGAGAGGGAGAGAGGAAGCAGCAAGTGCATCGCGCAGCCGGGGCTGATTGCACTGTGCCGCGCTCTGCTCGCGCCGATGATTTATGAGCCGGCCTGTATTCGTTAATATGCTCAAGCGCGCGATCGGCTCTCTGCAGCGCAGCTCGGACACAAACCGATGCGCTGTGGTGCTGAAAAGAGAGGGTGAGAGCGGGAGAGAGAGAGAGAGAGAGAGAGGAGTTGGGAAAGGGTGAAACCAACTTGCGAATGGCATATATCGATACCCGATGACGACTTGCGCTCCTGTCCGTGTGTGGCTTTGAAGGGAAGCACTGCTTTGTGCTAGGAATACTGTGTGAGAGGGTCGATTCAAGATTTACTGAAATGCTATGTTGGAGGCTTTTGGTTGTAGAGTTGGTGGTTACTTAGAACTTTTGGATGGGAGTTAGGAATATTGATAGACAAATTATGTTTTAGAGAAAATTATTAAATCTTAACATTAAGCGTAATAAAGTAGTTTTCTTTACGATCGAAATTATTTTAAACTAAATTTTGAAAATTTGTAGAAAGAATTTAAAAGTGCGAGCATGATGAGAAAGGCAAGGATCGATTTCAAATCTTTGTGTGAGAAAACTCATATTTCGAGATTGTGTCAATGTTGACAACAAGTTCTTCAACTCAAAATAAAATAACTTGAAAATAAACTAAAAAATAAACTTTCGAGTTACTTATTAGTCAAATGTTGGTTGTAATAATTGGTGGATTAACTTCAAATGGAATAATTTTTTCATTTGATGGGGAGATTGAAAAATCTTGAAAACTAATTCTTCATCAAATGTTTCGTTAACAGATTTAAAATTCTGATAGTGACATTACAGGGTATTGATTTTTATGTTCTATTAGGAATAATTTATAATAGTTTATTCTAAAAACAAACGCAGACAGATTGAATAAAAAATCGTTTTATTCACTAAACATGCAAGTAAAAATATTTGTTTCAAAAATGTTATATTTTTAGATACCTTGACGCGTGACAGGAAACCGGAATACGATGAAAGTTCGTAAAGCAAACAGTGCATCGACCAAAGTCAATCAAATTTGTTTTACCCTTCCGGACAATCTATATCAGCTATAGAAGTAAAAAGCGTATACATCATACTCACGCCGAGATGGATTTGCATTCTTAATATCAGTATATTGACATGACGGATACAATGTAAATTATTTCCACGGTCCATACCACATTATTACCTTGCGACGTCTCTAATAAAACCAAAACAAAAGCTTACAACATTTAAAACTTGCATTTTCCCTAAAAATTTTAAAACATTGATTTAAAGTATGAAAAATTCACATAACTTACGCGTACACACAATAGAAAGAATCCATTCTTCTAAAGAGTTTGCAAAGAAAAGAACAAGCCTCCTACTTAAGCTCATTAAAGCCAATGTCAGAATCCGCAGCGAATCCCCGAGATATTTCCAGATTAAAGCGTCGCTTCGCTAGATGTTCAACTCGGCAGCGGGCGAAAAAAAGTACAGAGAAGAAGGCTGTTTAGCGACAGAGAGGGAGAGGACAAAGGCCCGATAAGCACAGCGCGAGGAGACACCAAAGAAAAAGGAGGAGGAGCTGCGACGCCTCGACGACGTCGCGAGACGATATTTTCCGGCTGTTGATGGAAAGGGAGGAGGATGTATTGTAGGAAGCGAGCCTTATGCAGTTGTCGTAAACATCAAAGCGGCCATGGGGAGTGAACAGCAGGGACAAGAAAGAGAGTAAAGAGCTTGAGCCCTTGAGTTTCTCCTCTTTTTTCTTTTGCTCAAGTGAGACCCCCCCGACGGTATGTACAGTTCACGCCAAAACGTATAGCGGCTGGAAAGGTTATGGATGTCAAACTTCATATTATTGGATATATGGGATTTAACGGGATTGTAAGGTTCTGTTAACCACTGTTTAAATAGTTTTTATAAATAAAAAATTTGTTTTTTATAATTTACATTTACATTGTTTTGCTATAATTTATCGACCTTCAAACTAGACTATCTGTGCCACTATAACCTTGATACGCGGTCGAAGTATACATATATTCATTCTGGAATACGGATAAAGAAAAAGACGGGGAAACGAGCGGGAGGGAGGGAAGAAAATATGGCTCGTCTAAACGGGATGAAATCCTCTTCGCTTTCCAAGATCTTCGGCGAACGTTTGACGAAGAGGAAGATCTCGACTCGTAGCTGCATTGTAAATCCTGTTTAGGTGATGGTTTTGTGTCCCTTTACTATTTTCGGATCGAACGAGCACCAGCGTTCGATGGCTTCGCAGGGAGAAACTTTTGTAGGTTTGGGAAAAAAGGGTTTCGAGTAACTTTCAAATTTGATATTTTTTTCTGAAATCTGGATGTTTTGATCAAATGGATTCTTTTTGTCTTTAACTTATTTTAGTATTGTATTATAGAACTATTTCTATATATTTTATTAATGAATTCAAGAATGATAGTTTTCGGGATTTGATGTATATTATAGATTGACTTTTAAATACTGCTCCCGATAATATAATATTAAAGCGGAAACTGTATATTATACGAAATACGAACTTATTTACATATGCACACCTTTATAACTAGTTACCTAACTGGATCGTTGTGTCATTTTGAAGAGCGATGCTCGCACGACAAACGTGACACAATCCAGACATCGTATTATAAATACACTTACAAATAAATCTGAAAAGAAACATACTTAATTTAAAAAAAGAACATATAGTTTTAGTTTCTATAAGCCATTGCTTGTTACAAAAATTTGGTTTGTCTATTTTAAGATCTACGTAGATGTAAGATTAATGCTACGGAACTAAATATTTAAAAGTTTTCCTTTATTATACTATTTATTAATATCTATTAATTTGATTTTACAAGGTATTAAATTTAATATTCCATAAGTTATTTATTCGTTTTGAGTATAGTGATTACAAGATTGATAAGTTATTAATATTATTGATAATTGATATAAAAAATGGTTTATAACATCATTTAAATAATGCAAGTAGATAATTAAGGAAATATAATATAATAGAAATTTAATATTTCGACTTGAGATTACGTAGTGCACGATACAATAAATCGTCCTAGATATAATAAATGATATAATAAATTGTGCTAGATGAAGTCGATGTAACTTGACATTTTTTCAATTAATTGGAACTAGTAAGAGATGATTATGTATTGAAAGTCAACTTCAAAATTATGATCATATCTACTTTTGTTTATAACTTTTAATATTTAAAATTTTGAGTAATATTCAGACTTGCGCGGTATACGTGATTTATGTGACATATAGGTTTATTATTTAATTGGAACCGAGAAATAGATCGAACAGTCCGAGGTGGGGAGGAGGGAAGGGGGGGGGGGCGCTACTCTTTCCTCTTGAAAAGACAACTTAATCAAAATTTTATTTCGCTAGGTATACTGTAAGCCTGATTGAAAGTCATACAAATTAATAATTGAGATTATCCATTCGATACTCCATTAAAAAGCAATTTTCAAAGTTCAACCAAAATCGTATTCACGGTGTATTCGCATAAAAAGTATATCTCGCAAGCCCTATTACACCCGGCCAATAATCGCCAACGAAAACGCAAATAAACAAGGTTAAAAAAAAAGAGCGACGAGGAAAATAACGAAAACCGCTCAAGTATTCCTTGCAGCACGGAAAAGGCAGGAGCAGGCTGCAGCCAGCCATCGCCGCAGCAGCCCATCGTAACCTCCATCGCCATTTTTCGCCTTCCCCATTTCCCTCCATTCCAAACACGACCAGCCTCTCTCTCTCTCTTTTCTCGCGTACAACAACTTTTCCCATATCCCCCATCCTCCCGCAATGTAACAGGAAAGAAAATTCAATTCACTGCTCGCGCGCTAAAAGAGAAAAAGAGAACGAAGGGAGAACAGCAGCAAGCGCGCCGCCTGCACTTTCGTCCCACATATATGTGTTCGCTCTAGTGACGTATGCCTCTTCTCCGGCATGTCGGTCACGCATCGCGCGCTAGAGAGAAATTTTTTTGCCGAGCAGTAGTAACAGACAGTCGGTGAATAATTTATGCGGATCTTTACGCGCGAGCGTGTGTGTGTGTGTGTGTCTCTTCTCTCTCTCGCAGTGTGGCGAAATCGGATTTTATGGTCGACTGAATTATTAAGTGCCACGCGTGCATGGGCAGGAATCGGCGAGAATCAGAATTGGTGGAGAAGAGAGGGAAAAAAGTGAGTGGAGAGAGGAAGAAAATCGACTGGATTTTTGAAGGCGAAATAATTTAGAGGTGAGGAATGAGGGAGGGCTAGAGAGAAAGAGAGAGAGAGAGAAAGTGAGAGAGAGAGGTTAGTTTTCGATGCCGAGATGCTCGTGCTGAAGCGCTAAATTTGTTTCTGAGTCGTCGCGCGTGTCGAGTGT
The DNA here is from genome assembly GCA_900490025.1 of Megastigmus dorsalis. Lineage (NCBI taxonomy): Eukaryota > Metazoa > Arthropoda > Insecta > Hymenoptera > Megastigmidae > Megastigmus > Megastigmus dorsalis. The sequence continues at coordinate 129,887 of UELU01143141.1, read as the reverse complement.
GATTGCTTTAAGAGGCTTTATTGGAGCTCCCAGTCTTACGAATGTTTACTTGGGAGTGTGCTGAAACATTTTCGATCGTGCGCTCGCTCCACACTCTAAGAGATGTCTTTCCAATTTAATCGTTGATATCAAGAATGTTACACGAGAATTCAGAATAATTTCAAAATAGCTTTTAAGTCAAGCGGGAGTGTTCAGTAGTAACCGCCGAAACAAGTCAGCCGCGTGTAATTTTTTTTAATTAGCATTATCAAAGACCTACTAGTTCAATTATTTTTATTATTTGATTATAAATTTTGAGAATAAATTTTTAACAAATATAATCGTTCATACAGATACACAAAAACATCCTTCTAGAATTTTTCTTCCTTCAATTAATATTCACACCCCAGTACAATGATCGCTAGAAACACAGATACCAACGAGACCACAAAAAAAATGAATAGAACCAATAATAGGGCAACAATCTCCTAAGAAGGAATCGCTTAGGTATAGAGGAGAAAAAGGGCAAGCATATAGTGGATATATTGCTGGGGAGAAGCGATGAAAACCGCGTTTTATCATGCCGCACACACACGGGCGCGCGCGCACGAACGCACGAAACCACAGAAAAAGAGGAAAGAATATGAAAAAGAAGAAGAAGAAGAAGAAGAAGAAGAAAGGGACCATCCGAGCTCTATCGCTAAAGAAGAGAGTATCGACGTGCGAACGATACCCGCTTGCGCGCCTCAAGAAATCAGGGAAGGCGCTTAAAGGGTCGAGGAAAAGCTTCTCTCTCTCTCTTCTCTCTGGTCTATCCCCACGCTCCCGTCCCCGCCCCCCCCCCTTCATCCTCGTCTTTGAGAGATACGCAGGTAAGCGCCGGCTGAAAGTTTTACGGTGGAAGTTAGGGCCGCAAGCGAGCGGATCTTCTCTCTTCCCCTACGCGCAAGTTGCCTCGTAAATCCGATATTCAAAACAGGAAGCGAACAATGCACTTGCTCTCTCTCTCTCTCTCTCGGTCTCCTTCTCTCCCTTACACGCGTATATGTATATGTGGCACAAAGCGGCTTCCATTTCCACCTCTGGATTGTTGGAGAGCGGCCGAGAGAGCAGCGATACGCCAATAAATTCGGCAGTAAATGATTCCTACCGTCTTTGTCTCTACGACTTGTGTGCACGTGTGTCTGTCTCGCTCTCTCTCTCTCTCTCTCTCTCTCTCTGTCTATCTCTATCTATCTGTGTGGCTCTTTCTAGAAGCTTGAGACGCTTGTTGTTTAAGGATGCATTGAGTGTAGTACAGTGAGGATTAAGGATTCGAGTATTTGCAGAAAGGGAAGGAAGGAGGATGGTTCTATTGGGCTCGACTCTTGAGGATGGTTTTAAGGCTGTTTTAAGCGGAGTATCGGGCTATGGTTTTGCTGCGTGGAGAGATAATGTTGTTTTAAGCTTACTGGGGATGAGTATCTCGACCATTCAAATATGATCCCTTCGTTTGATTGATTATACGAAATGTATTTTATCACTTTTATATAAAACGATTTTGATGATACCATGATATTCTGATATATAAAATGGTAAAATTAATATAAATAGTAAAATTAAAGTTAATTCATTTTTATTTTTTCTCTGGAGAAATACTTGAAAACATTTTGTAAAGTTTTATTATTTTTTTTTACGATTTTCTCGGTTATAGCAAACTCACTTTAAGTATTACATCAAGTAATATCGTTGAAATCAAGTGCTTTATGATCTTGATGGCGTTTAGAACAATTTTATTACCAAGTAATTTTGAGCAAGCTTTTACGTTTATTCAAGTGGAAGTTGTGCATTCGTAACTTGGTAATGATATTGGAAATTTTAGTGGTCACTGAAAACGGTAGTTATTCAGGCACAACATTAACTTGATGGTATTCTCTCACTGGAAAAATAAAATATTTGTATTCCTGCGGAATCTATCTTAGTTTTTATTATCCTTTCAAATATTTTGCTCAATTACTCTCTAGTTATTTTAATTAAGTTGGTATAAGGTAATTGAGAATAAATGTCATAAGGATAGGTTAGAAAAGAAAACATCGTTAAGTAAAAATCATGATTTGTAAATATAGCATTTACTGAATTGCAACTTTATTTCATGGTCAAAGATAGAACAAAAGAGTAAGATAGACGTAAACATAAGCCAATTACATATACAGACGGGATGTGATCGTTCAATTCTATCCCTACACCTGTCTCTATCTTGTACGATCGTCGAACGTCCACTGCGCTATAAAATCTGGGTCGATAAATCGGCCGTAGCAAGAGAAAGAGAGCAGAAAAGCGCGAACCCATTAGATCTGAGCTTTGTTTAAAAGTGGGAGAGAAGAAGAGAGGAGAAAAAATTGCAAGAGTGCACCGGACGGTAAATGGCTGACTAAGGAGAACAATAAGCTTCCTCGACGTTTATGGCACCGATAGACGAAATTAATTTTTAAGACGGTTTTTGGCTTTGGCAAGCTTTTTGGGTGACCCATTACATCGCTCGACAATATGATATATTTCAAGGATTGGGAAATGATGTGTTTTGGAGATAAATTACGAATTCAACAAGTAAATTAGAAAATACTAACAGTATTTATTAAATAAAGCGTGTGTGATTTTTATTATGAAAAATAGTGAGAAAAAGATAACCGAATAACTTTTAAGACAGAAAAGTCACCCAGGAATTTAGGGAACATTATTTTTTAAATAATGAATTTTTGCACTAATTTCTGATACTTCAAAAACTTAAATCAATTATTACAGAAGTTTGAATGTAAATTAGGAATTGGATTTTCTGTAATTCATAGTGGATCGTACATTCAGAATTTGTAATTTAAATTGGCAGATTTCCAATACCTTATATACCAAGAAAACAAACTGTGTTTTAATGTCAAAAAGTCATTTTCATTTCAGATTCTAACGGACATAGAGAATTAAAAATAACTTTTTGATAAAGTAGTAGATCTATTAAATAATTATAATAAATAATTAAATATAATAAATAATTATTATTTTTTAAAAACAGTAGTTTTATTTTAGCAAAATATCCGTTTCAAGGAATTCATAAGATGATATTAAGATTATTGTAGTTCCGAAAAATAAAAACGTTTATTATGTCAGTTCAAATATTTTTACCGCCTTCAGAAGTAAGCTTGATTCGAATCAAATTGAGAAATCAGCGACGGAATTAGCCTCAAAATTTTTCATTAGGTACTGTTGAAATTTCGAAATGGAGAGAAGCCCGGTATTATATGTATACATTACAAGAGTTTGAGGTGTATCAGAAATTGGAATCGCTTGTCGCACTATCGGCTTTAAATAGCGCGAAATTTAATTTCGCGTTCTCGCATATTAAATTTCAGGTAATCACATTCAATCGACTTCATTTGCATATTATCGGTATTTATTAACCGTTACTTGCTCCTGCTAAAAAATTTACCGCTCGAAAAATAAAAGTCGTCCTTGGAGTAAAAAATACATATTTACTTTATAAATTTTAACGAAGTCTGTAGAGTTTTTGCAATTAATAAATATGTAACTTCCGGTAAAATTGAAATAGGATGAAAAGGTTTTTAAATTGCAAGGAGTATAATTAAATTCATATTATAAAATGATATTTAGGCTAAAAGTTAATGAACTAAAGACTAAATAATTAAAAAGAGCTCGAACGTACTTTGCGTTCGGGAACAGAAAAAATGTATAAATGAAAATAAATTTATTATTGGATTCGGGAATTAATCGTAAATTTGAAAGTCAAATAATGCTCCGCGTAACGTCGAGGCGGACAAATAAATTAATTTCAACGTGGCTCCGACTTTTTAAGCTGCTCACATTGACAGTTCATTTCTTTAATGAATATTTAATGTTGGTATAGTCGAAAAATTTATACAAAATATTATTGCCAGCATTTATGTTCGAGTTTTATAATTGTTTTACTATACTATCATCATGTGCGTAATTTGTGTGAATTCAATAACATGTTGTTTTAAGTTTATAAGAAAAAAAGCTACTTCAAATTTTTTTTTTAATATTATTAAAGCAATTTTGAAGCTCTTATTGAGCCAGAACATATTCTTCATGAAAATTTTCTTTCATTAAAATATATTTTTATTTTTTCTTCAACGTTTGGATCAGGCAATTCAACATGATTGTACAAAATATGAAAACAATGTTGAACTAAAATGCAGCAGAGCAGAGCTTCGTTTCCAGCAGCGTAACCAAGTAACGGAATTCCCTTAAATCCCCCAGTACACGCGAGCAAAGCTGCTCTCGCAGCTCCGACATACAATAATTCCTAAGCAAGAATACAAAAATAGGTATAACCGTATAGCGCGCTATAAAGTGGAAGCCTCATGCATAGACGTCCAATTTCACCTCGCTGGCGAAATTTCGAAAACTGAAAAGAAGTAGCCGAAAATCCCCAACCAGCTTTCCCCAAGACCAAGCAGCAGCAGAAGCTTAATAATTTTATTCGTCGGTGGCTTGTGCGGCGCTGTCCAAAAAAAGAAACCAGCCACACGACTCGTTCGTTCCCGTTTCCTTTAGAGCGGCGCAGGCTTGCATCGCTCGCTCCCTACCCTCCCAGAAAAGGCGGAAAAAAGATTCACTCTGTACACAGCTACACTGCGTACAGATACACGAGCAGCGCGGAGGATACATATGTATACCGTCCATCCTCTATCTTTTCAACTGGAGTAAGTGGAGGAAGGAACAAAAGGGGGCGAAGAGTCCGAAAATACAGTCCACCCAGAGGCATCAAATATTTACGAGCTCTTCTTCGGGTGACGAGGACGACGAACCTCCGAGAGGCAAGCGCCAGAAAGAGCGAGAGAGGGAGAGAGAGCAAGAGAGAGAGAGAGAGAGAGAGAGAGAGAGAGAGAGAGAGAGAAACCCTTAAAACTCGTATTCAAGCCCTGCGGCAAGCGGCCGCCACTATAATAATCATAGAATACGTAAAGAAACTTGACGGAGATTTCAGCTTTAATCCAGCCGAAAAGGAAAGTGTGTGAGTGTGGAAGGTATGATGATGGAGAAAATAAGCTTGCAGAGGAGGGAAAATCTTTTAGAAGAGTTCAGATGCATGTATTTGGATTTAAATCTGAAGGATGTGCTCGGATGATGATAAACGTTTTCTGAAAAATGCATATTTACATGATTCGAGATGAAATTCAAGTACGGAAATGAAGAACAATATTTTTAATTATAGGAAAATATTCCAATATTTTTAAGTATCGGTAAAAATTATATTAATGCACACATGGTTGAATTATCATTCGAAATTAAAATTAGATTCGACAATTAAATTTATTAATATATTTGTAATATCTTCACTGCACGAAAATAGAACGTTAACAATATAAATTTGAGTTATTGTCTAACAATTATAATTAACATGATGAAAGCAGCGCATATACCTAATTATACTTAAAGCAAGGATCTCATTAACCTAGGTAATTATGTTATGATTTTGTAAAAATTTTTAATATTTGATTTACGAAAGTAATCATTATTATTCCTTTTTGGACGTACACAAAATAGCTCATAGTGCTTCATTAAAATTCATGAGTCGCTCAGTATGGCCTCTCTTTTATAAAGCGAAAAGGGGAAGAATACTGATTTTGCTTCCCTCTTCATTTAAATAGAATACAGGACATTTTTAACAAAAATTTTTTGCCTATGGAAGTAATTTTAACACCGTGACTATTATGCTAAAAATTGATTAATACCAAAATGTAATTGAGTGGATTTAATTAATTTTAAAGACATACTTCGATCAATGCATAACAGAGAATATTAAATCAATTATGATAGGTTTTTAGATAATTGTATAAAAATTTTTCCTATCCAAAAATCATTTACTCTAAGAAAAGGCTAATGTCATTGAACTAATCACCGATTCAGCGTAACAAATTTTCATTTCTACAGATTGGACTAAAATATCACGCGAATTATGTAAAGTTCGCAAGTGAGTACAAAATATCCTACTGGGTTCGGGTTAATTTTAAAATTGCCAATCCGTGGAAAACTTTTGAAAAATCCCACTAAATTCGGCCGAATTTAGTGGGATTTTTCCCTCCTATTCAGGCGACTCAATACGAAGATTTATCACTATCGTGCGGCACTGCTACTCCGGAAATCAGCTTTTCTTTCCGCCTCTCCCCCCTCCCCCTCCGGCATCATACCTATATATACACAAGCATACATACACAGGTAAGAAAGAGAAAAGAAAATCGTTCGGCGAATATAAGCTTGTTTCCCGGAGACGCGGGGTAATTCAATTTTCCCTCCCCACTGCGCGAGTCTTTCATCACCATAGAAGAAAGAAGAAGAAGATGAAGGGAGGGAAAGGATTTTATTCTCTCTTTTGCCGCTTCGTTAGCCTCTCTCTCTCTCTCGCCCCCTCTTTCTCTCTTTTTCGCGTAGGACCTATACACGTGCGCGCACCACCTCCTTCTTTTTTTTTCTTCTTCGTAGTCTTAGAAGCTCTCGACTCTCATCGCCCGGATAAATTATTTCGCCCTTAATGCTAGGCAATTTCCTCTTCTTTCGCTCGCTGCCGTCGTGATTCGGCGATCTTAATAATTCATCCTGGCCGGGCGGGCGAAAATTCGACCCGCTAGAACGATATTTCCGATCGCCAAGTAGATTTTCCTCTCTCTCTCTCTCTCTTGCCCTCTCTACTTTTAGTTTTACGTCTCATTTCGATGATGATCGAGTCGATTACGTCGAGCGAGTGCAATCAGAACCATTTTAGAATTTTATTACTTTAAAATAAATTTCTATTTACTTTCAATCGTCGAAAAATCGGCTTTTGCCAACTGAGTAGATTTGCCTAGAGAGAGAGTGAGTTTGTTTTTCGACTGAGAGTAAATAGAACCCTTTTGCGCGTATCGTTTAGCTGATGGAGAGATTTGAAACATGACCATTTCATTCAATTGAGTGCTGGTTGTGCATTTTTATGAAAGATTTTTGCAAGTACCCTGATATTTTAGAAATTTAGATCAACTTTTAATTTTCACTTATTAGATAATAATATTATTGCCAAATTGAATATATTATTTGAATGTGCTGAATATCTTAACAAAGCTTTTAAGATAATGACTTCGTCCCAAGAGCAAACTCAAAACAGCGGTGCCGTCGCAACAGTCAATGAACTAATTCCAAACATTTAAATATACCATTCGCAGTAATCCGGTGCTAAAAGCGTCTCCTAGTCCCGGACGACTCCCAACACAAAAGAAAGAAAAGCGGAGGACGACGCACTTGGTAACAGGGCGAAATAGCGGAAGCCAAAATTGTCGCTGCAGCACAGCCCTCGATGCTTCCAAGTCCCGGTAAAGAGGAGCCGTAATCCCTTTTGCGCCGGGTTCGCTGTAAGCAAAGAGGATGTGTACGGGCGGGCAAGGGAGGTTAGGAGGCGAAGTGATTCGATAAACTCCGAAGACTGGGCTTCGGTCGATAGAGAGAGAATTTTCCTTTCTCTCTCCCTCTCGACATGCGGCCGCGTCTCGTGTCATTTTTCACGCACGAATATTTCATGAAAATGAGCGATTCCGACATGTCTGGCTTGTGATTTTCTTTTGGATTTTTCAAAGTGTATATCATACTATCAGAGCGTGAACCGATGTTAAGTGTCACATTTTTCCTTGTGAAGTTTGTAGAGTGCGAAAAATGGATATATCGAAGTATAGTTTAACGTTATAAAGTAACTGCAAAAACATTTATTTACAATTTTAAATTGTTATTTGGCGTAATTACTTATAATTATTAAGAGGTCAAGTGAATAACAAGCCTAAAAACTTGATTATTGTATATGTTTATTTTACGCTAATTATTTTTTGGTAATTAAATTTTATTTTCAATGAGTTAATTTAGTTCAATTTCATTAAGAACAGATGATTTTTTGAGTTTAGGTAATAAAAGAATCCTTTCCAGAAAATATTTATGGTAATTAAATCCATGTAAACTGATTATTACGTTCAATCTCGTGAGATAATATATTTACGAGGAGATTTATTCGGTAATTCAGAGTGTAATTCTATTTTGTTGGTGCGCACAAAATCCAGTTTATCATATTTAAATTACAGTCAAATTGAGTAACCATTCAACGAAGAAAGGTTTGAAAATATATATGATTTCTGCAATGACATTCCACTTTAAAATTTTAGTCAATTTTCATCATATTTTATAAATACAACAATAATTTAAGTTAATGCAGCTAATTAAGTTTTATACAAATACATTTTATGCCGAAGAAAAACAACTCGAATATAATTCAAACCCCGAAATCATGTTAATGACTTAACAAAATAATTTCTTTCATTTGTAAAATCAAATAAATATTCACAGAATATGCCGTGAAAATATTCGCAAAGGGATACTTTTAGAAATTCCACTTTTACATTCAAACACGACTGAACGCTCATGAACTGCATAGATCCTGCGATGCCTCTGTCTATCTCTCACATACAGAAGCACGAAGCTCAGAGTTGATACCTTTAGCCCCCACGGCATCATCTGCACTTTACAGATCCGATGTCCATTCACACGTCCTCGGCAGACCCTTTACCTATAGCAAAATAACCCTAGCCACGATCGCTCGCGCCGCGCCGTAGCTCGAACCTGCGCCAGCCGAACCAGCGATAATATCGTCGCTAAAGTTTATAATCGATAAAGCTTGCCGAGGCGCGCGAGCCCGAGCCTACAAGCCAATGCACTCACTCATTCTCTCTCTTTCTCTCACACTCTCTCTCTCTCTCTGTCTCTCCCTCTCTCTCTTTCTCTTCAACTTTCTACGTGTGTGTGTGAGCGTTGAGTAAACGTTTGATTCTCCACTCACGTAGGTGGCATCGGAAAAAGTAATTCGGAGCTTGACCCGGAAAAATATTGTTGCGCTCCCGCGCGAGCCTCGGCCTTTACGTGTGTTATGTACTCCCAGAACACGTGCAATTATATCTTTCTCTCTTTTGTTTACGTCTCCTAAAGAGCTCGCTTTTTATTTTTCAACGCTATCGATTTGCTTCTTATAAAATTAAGCTTTTATTTATTTTTTAATTTGAATAATTTATTAATAGTTAGGCAACGACTTCTGTTATAGCCACTTTAAATCGGAGTTTCTTTTAAAGTTATTTCGATAAGGAAATCTTCGAAATCGGAAAAAGCCAATTTTACCTGGATGTACTTTGGAGAAATTCCAAACTTCGTAGTGCTTGAGAAAATAAAGATGAAGTCTCGAATTACTGCTAAATCTAGCGATTTTTGAAAAAGCTTTAGTATTTTGCAGTTTTTTAACTTAGTGCCAAAGTAATCCGCACGTTTCTTATAGAAATGAGCTGATACAGTCGATTTAACACCGACTTGTGTCGATCAAGTGAGCTAAAAATATAGTATATTATATAATTCATGACTTCCTGATCAAAATATTCAATGGTTATACATTGTTAAAAAATGGATAGTTTGAGAAATATTAGAAGTTGAAGAATTGCATATAGATATACTGTACAATATAAAATCAAAAGTTTGACTCCCTGTATCTCTAAAACTGGCCATTTGCGGACCATGGGCACATTGGGACTTTTGACCATGACGTCGAAAACTAATTAAAGTAGCATTTAAATCTATCGTCCTGTACTATTATTAAGCACTCCATCGATAACTGTGGAACAGCTATTGCTGGAATGCGAGACCATACTTGTGATCAAGTAGTGTCCTGCAACAATGACTGCACCCATAATTATGAAGTCTTCTACAACATTATATATTTTCTGCATTTGTTATACAATTGTGAAGTGAACAATAGTTTCAGTCAGCCTGTCAAGTATATGATTTCCCTTATCTTGAAACGATAAGTAAATTCAACGATCGCATTTGAATTTAGAGCACATAATTGCGCATAAAACACCTATAATTCATAAACAACTTTTAGGACCCCTCATTTCGTAGACCTGTGAATAATTATTAACACATATATTTGGTTTACGATTCCGTAAAAAAGAAGTAGCTACCGCAAGCTCTCGCTCGTGAGAGGCCTCTGGCTGTGAAATCTAGTTCTCGCGATCTAGGAGCAAAAGCGAGTCTTGGAAACGAAACTCGGGGCTGGTCGATAGTTTCAGAAAGACTTATACGCTATAGTTTAACCACAGTACTTCGCCGGGCTTCGCGGCCGTACTTCAAATTCCCGCGCAGCAGCAGCAATTAAACTACAATAAATCAAAATAAAAAATGTGCAATCCTTTGGGCTTACTGGCTAGAAAATTATACTTTTTACAATTTCGCATCTATAAACAAGTTAGAGGATGTACGGTTTGAACTAAGCAAATTCCCACAACGATAACCTAAATAACCGATCATTCAGTCATCTCTGATTCCCACGAAAATAGTCACAGGATCTCAGGCCAATGCCGCTGTTACCGGAGAACGTCAGTTCCACGTCCAAGACCTCACCAACACAGACGCGCGGCGTATCACCGTCGCTAATCAAGTCGCTCCCAAGTCCACTCGAAGCAGCAGCAGCAGTAGCAAGAGCACTAGCCCAGGTATTTATCCAACAAATTTAACCCAACTCCCCCCACCCCGTACTTCCTGTAAATTTTCCCTATATTTTTTCTCAACCGTCGCTTCGCTTTACAAAGCCAGCGCGCAACGCAGTGCAGTGGTCACTATAATAAAAAACCGAACAAAACTAGGAAGCTTTTGCAGCAGAGCACAAAAACACAGGGAGAGAGAGAGAAGAGGGTGGGTGAAGAGTAGAAGCTAGTGTTATATAATAAGGGTGGATGCAGCGTGGCGGCGGCATAGTCTCTGCAAACTCTATGCGGCGCGACGACTAAAACCTAGAGAGAGAGAGAGAAAGAGAGAGGCGGTGAGAGGAAACGCGCAGTAAAGCTCGCGCAGTCTCTCTCTCTCTCTCGGGTTGTACGTCGCGCAGTCTACTCCAATTATCCGGCTTGTAAGTCGTAAAATTTGTAGCGCGTGGTCACGTGCCTCTACAAGAAATTCTCTTTCTCTTTCTGTGTGTGTCTCTCTCTCTCTCTCTCTCTCTCTCTCTCTCTCTCACTCTCACGACTGCATAATTAATTGTTAGCGCGCGCACGCGCGACACGCACACAACTTTTGTACTCGGCTAGCCGTGTCGATTTACGTCCTGTTTCTTTGTGGCTCGCGTCCAATTATCGCTGGACTGTAGGGATACGGAAAAAATGTGGGATCTTCTCTCTTTAAACTGTTGTTGCGTAGTGAGCAGAATTACGGAGGCTAGAGGATCGGCTGCTTGGGAGTTATAGAAGAGTTTTCGAAAACTTAATCGACGCTGTTAGAGGTTGGCGATAGCTCGATAATGAATTATTGCTGTTGAACTGGATGGCTATAGATTTGAAATGGAGGATCGTTAGTATATTGTCAACACTTTACTTAAAGGCGATGAATAGTAAAAAAAAACACATTTACAAATGTTACAAAAGCAACGCCGGGTCTTGCAGCCTCGCCCCGAAATACATCAAAGTCAATGTTCCATGTTCCGTTAGCATAGTTGCAATAATTCAATAACGGCGCGTTCCTCATTACATCCGGCAAATTAACATAGTTTAAAAAGCCATTACATCGGTCGGCGGCCTCGTAAATAAGTTTTCGAGGATCGTCGCCGCGCACTTTTACGACTATCGTACGACCACAGTCCCAACCCCCAAGAAGACTCATAAAAAAATCTCAAAATTAATACATCATTCTTCTCGCGCCCCTCGTAAACAGCGCAAATTTTCAATTTATGCCTCGCGCGTTGGCGCAGTGGTGTGGGAATAAAGCAGGACGAGAGAGAGAGAGAGATAGATATAAGTTTAGATAGATAGATAGATAGATAGATAGATATAAGTTTATTTGTAAATAGTTTACAAAATGTACATGTTAAATACATATTGATTTTTCTTTGGATTATACATTTCATTATTTTTGGTATTTCGCAGTTATACATTTTCAGTCTTTCTATGATATCACAGCTGAGTCAGTCTTACATTGTTTCAGTCGTCAAAAATTACAACTTAAAAGTAATATCACAGAGCGTCTTAATTAAAATACAAA
>UELU01143141.1:71114-117798 GCA_900490025.1 Megastigmus dorsalis | reverse complement strand
ATGATCGATATCTATAGAGAGAGAGAGAGAAAATAAAAATAAAACACGCGAATCGTACGATTGTTTGGGGACACAAGAGCAACAAAACTGGCGGAGAAGAAGAAGCGGATTCAGTGAAATATATGTAAAACGCGACGAGTGTTGCAAAGCGAGAACTGGGGAAACCGTTGAAAGACACTGCGCTCGCTCGTGGACACGTGAGAAACGAGCGCAAAGCACAGAGGCTGCACACTCGCCCCCTACCGCTCTCTCTCTCTCTCTCTCTCTCCCTCTCACGGTTAACTTTTTTTTTCTTCTCTGTGTCTCTCCCTCTCGCTGGTTCTTTTTTGCGCCGCGGTAATTACGTGCGAATGCTCGGCGCACCAGTAACGCGGACTCTTGTCTCTGACGGTTAGAGAAACGGAATTGCAGCTTTTCCTCCTTCTCCTCCTCCCCACTGACGTTCTTTTTTTCTCTTTCTCTCTTTTATTCGACTCCCCCTTGGCATCCCTCTCTCTCTCTCTCTCTCTGTGTGTGTGTGTCTCCAAGTATATTTCTCGCGAGCGCGCAAAAACACGCGTGTAGCTCAGAAGCACACTCGCGCGGATAAAAAGCGTACGAATGTACTTCCCTGAGTGTGTACGTGTGTACGTGGACGAATGGACTGAGGAATGTACAGGGAGAATAATGGATAGAAACTCGCCGAGTTTAGAATTGTTTAGTGGCGATACTTAATTAGGCAAATATGAAAATCGAGTTCGCGCAAGAGTTAAAAACTGTTTAATAAATAACGCATTGTAGTATCATTGATATATATGACAAAAGTGCTTCACCTCGTTTAACAAAAGTAACAATTATTGAAAATGTCATACGAAATGTAGAAATAGGTAAGTATTCTCACGATTCAATGCTTTTTCTAAACCAATCTACACACCACGCATTACCAGAAATTAAGCGCAACTCCATCACATGACCACGCCATCAAAATGTCGTTTTCATCGTACGAATGCGCACGTAAATGCCGCCGGAAACAGCCGACACCATCTCTCCTTCTCGTCCTGCGAGCGTCTCACCACTTCGGCACTGCAGTAGCAGCGGTAGGAAAAACTGCTAGGCATGATCGCCACGTACCTCGCAACAGCAGCAGCAGCAGCAGCAGCGCAACATCGAGAGTTGCATCGATGAAAGTGATCGGGTTAGCCTGTCGAGAACGACGACCCACTTTCTCCCTTGTACCAGTGTGTGTTCGTGTACGCGGGCATGCACGTGTGCATACTTGCACCAATAGGCGAGTACGTCGCTCGGCAGAGCGTTTAATTGAAAAAGCCGGAGGGAGTGGCGGTGGTGCTGCCGGTGCGGCTCTCACCCTTATCGACAAGTCGCTTTTTCACGCTGACAAGCCCCCACACCCTTACCAACCGACCGCTAAGTTCTTTGTCTTTTAGCTACGGATACATCCGCTCTGCGCATCTCTGTACGTGTGCGCGTATGTCTATGATCGCTGCTCGAGAAGCTGCGAAATGTCCCGGAAGATGAGATGCGGAAAGAGCAAACTGCGAGAGAGTAAATAATTGCGGAGGTTGATTAATAATATTCGTTAGTTTAAGGTCTGGATTGAACGAAAATTTTTAAATTTCCCGCCGTCTGATCCAAATTTTGTGAAAGTTTAATTTTTCTCGATTGGATAAAAGTCGATAAAAGTCGTGATATTTGTAAAGACGTAATCTATGTATTTTATGATGAAGTTTATGTGACTTTGCTCAGAATACCATACATAAGACCTCATAAGAACTGAAACTCGTTATTTATGGATTTAGTCTAATTTCATTTGCAAGGGCAAACAATGTTTCGATAATCGGATGTGTATATGCTATTATTAGATCAGGAACAAATTTAGCAGTTGGCGCATTATATTTAGCAGCTGCACGCAACCGTATTTACATCTACTTGGGATATAATTGCATAATCACTTGAATTGTAATTAGATTGTATAGAGTAATCTAAGCCTCCAAAAAGCTCAATCATGTGCATAAATTAACGCGAAATTCTAGTGATAATTTGTACTTTACTATATTCACCGATACTCAATAAATTCACTTCCTCACACTAATTTCTCCGGCGCGCGCACAAATTAAATTATTCTCAGAGAGGCTTTGTGTCTTTTTGCGAGCCCGTAAACATTTCCACTCTACTGGGCTTCTGATTACCTCCAAATGATTTATTTTTCCTTCCATTATTCTCGTATTTGACACTCCCGAAATATTCTCGCGTAAACGCACCAACGTATCCTTACTATTTATCTCATTTATACATATCTAGAAATGAGACTTATCATATGTTCAGTTTGCTTTACGCGTATATGTTTTGTGCCACCATTGATTTCCCTCTAGTATTTAAGCGTGAAAATTGTGATCATTCATACTAACAAGAAGAAATCCATTTCAGAAACTTTTTGAAATGCAAAAACTAACGCTGCATCAGTTAATATTAAATATTTATTAAATGTAAATGACCTTTATGTATCCCAATTCCCAAATCTTCGTTCAATTCGCATTATAACGATAAGAATCCCATTTTTAAACAAAGAGCACATACATACAGAGAAAGGAGCCGAGACACAGTGCATTTCATCAGAAGCCAATGCAGCTGCATAGTTTCCGCAGCAATTCAAGCGTTCGCCGAATCGGAAATTTCGAGCGTCTCTCTGCAAAGATTCCACTCCACTCTTGCACACACTTTTACAGAGCTTCGCGCGAAGTATTGCCGAGATAAGATGGTCGAGAAAGTACAAGTATACAAAAACAGGAGGAACGAGTCGAAGACGTCGTGTCGGAGCAATTCGTCTGTGCAGTGTGCCGTCGCCGCCGTCGCCGCGACGATTTCTCAAACCGGAGTCTCCAGATCGACAGTCGCGGAAAATGAGTCCTGGCAGAAGTAAAAGAAGCAAAGCTGAGTAAACAAGCTGTAACAAGCGTTCCATGTGTATGCGTAGGTGGTTGTATAGAGAGAGAGAGAGAGGAGGTAGCGAAACGCGTGGTCGCTCGCACATACACACACAAGCAAGGAATATCTCGTTTCTCCCTTGGATACACACATATACAACGTTCTCTGATAAATCTTTGATTCTCGGAATTGCTTTTAAGCGCTGCACGCTTCGCTAGTACAGTCTGCTTTTACGAATAATTACTTCGGAACGATTATCATCGTGAGAAGCCTGGAAATTTCTATTCTTGACTGTTCGCCTGAATTATACTGACAACGAAGCTTTTTACTGCGAATATCTATGTTGGAATAAAGCGCACATATTATTACGTACATAAATCAGTGTTTTTTTTAAGGTATATCAAACGTCATACTAGTCGAGTGACAGTTGTAGTAGATAAATGTTGATCAAAAGATAAATCAATTAGAAATTGTGTCATAATAAATAATAATTAGAAAATCATTAATAAAATGTGCAATTAAAATTGTTAGTATTTTCAATATAATAGATAGAGTGTTAGTTATTATATTGAATATAACGTAACTCCATAAAAATTAACATAGAAACGATAGAAAGTCACCAAACTATCGAACTTTATTCATTTATAACTTTTGAAAACTGTTGATGATCTCCCAAAATTGGAATACCCTTATTGATCGGATGAGATAGATCGGAGAATCTCAGCAGTTTATGGGTCACTAATTTATTCATTATTTTTTTTCTCTCGCACAGTTGATTTTTTACCTTTTATACTGTCGGATTACACGACAATGGCGACAATTCGGTTCGATGGTAGCAAAATGTAAGAAGTGGAGATAGGAGAGTACGAGGAGAGAGTGAGTGAACAAACTGAACGAGTCGAACAGCAAACGGTCTGAATTCCCCAGCTGGAGGAAAATCTGCTGAGAAAATACGCGGTTCATTGTACCGTCGTAGCGCTTTGATAAATTGTATATACTTTAACTCTCTCTTTCTCTCTCTCGCTGTCGTTCTGTTTCTTTTCCTGCTTCCTTTCACTCGCTTTGATTGTGTGTATATACATGTATTTACGATCGAGAAGTGTACATTCGATGCATTTGAAAAATTGTTTGACGAGAACGCAAACCAGCTATTTTGCAAAGGTTAATTTGACATTCCGATGATATTCAATTCTTTCGTGATTCCTGAGCGTTTGCGAGGCATTCGCTGTTTTTTCCTTCTCGAATAAATAGGAGTTTAGTGAAGTTGATTTCGTATGTTTTCTTTTGGCTCGAGAAAACCTCAAGTTTACAAAAGCTATTATTCAACTTTTTCAGGTTAACACGATGCTGTACAATATTTTATCTTAAAAAAGAGTATTAGCATATTGATTTTTTTTTTGTAAAATATTAAAGTATGCCTATAATTATAATAAGAAGTAAGTTGACTGAACAAGCAGCTAACATTTAAACGAGAATAACCTGGAATAACTTAATTAGGTTTAAACTATACGTCGAGTTGTCTGAACAAATTTGGCCCAATCTATTGATCCCACGCTATTTTCATCCTCTTTCTATTTTTACAATTTAAACAGCTTACTTTCTAAATACATACCTTAATTGATCTAATTTAATCTAATTTCAATTTATTTTATTTTAAATAAACATTGTTAATTAATTTAATTTCCACACATATTGCAAATGGCTTATTAAGTGCAATAACCCAAACAGGGGCAATCGTAGAATGTAAGTTTAACTTTAAGTGAACCGAACCTATGTACAGGTGATTTTGATTACCTCTTTAGGATGCGAGTTGCTCTGTTATATGGATTGTATAATTTGATGTAAACTTGTATGTCTTTGTACTCTGGTAAATAAATAAATAAATAAATAAATAAATACCTTTTCCAATAGACCACGTACGTCACCAGCTAAGACTTTTCGCGTTTAGAACGTCGACTCGAGCTCCATACAGGCAGCCACTGAAAAAGAAAAGAATGGAATATCAAATCTCTAGATTCAATCTCCCGTTTGTCCTCATCTATACTTTTACATTTTCGCGTAACGTACGATTTTCTATTAGAAACAAAGCAAAATCGATTTTGAGTTTTTCGATTTCGCACATCAATGACATCGAGCAAAGGTGGGACTGCAACCGAACTATATTAAAAAAAAAAAAAAAAAAAAAAACAACAGCAGCAAGTAAAATTCACGCGGTAGCAGTGATGAAAAAATTGGCCGGAAATATAGTGTGTGTTTGAGTGTGTGTGTGTGTGTGTGTGTGTGTGTGTGTGTGTGTGTGTGTGTGGATCTTTAGGTGACTGTTAAATCGATGTGCACGCAATGAGCGGCGACCGGTTTTGGCCAGCCCAACGAAATTAAATGAAAAAAAGCATCGAATCTCTCATTCGGTTAAATGTGGTTCAAGCGAGAATTGCGCCGCGGTGGGTGCAAACACACACACACACACACACAAGCGAGCGCATGTTCGCAAAAATACGCGCGTACTTCCTCGCTCCCTCGCAAAAGAGCCTTTGAAAAATTATCGCATTTTCGCCGTGTCGCCCGATTGTGTTTCACCGGCTTCGCACGCCCGACTAAATCGAAACTCGATAGTCTATAAATACGATTAGTTTTAATTAAATTCGTCGAAAAATTTTAGCTTCATTCCCGAGCCTCGCTTTATCTCGTTCGCCACTCTCGCATTTATTCATTCGTCCAATTTGCCTCTTTTCAATAGTTTTTTTTTTCGCCTGCTTTTCATCTTGTTGCACGCTTCCTGTTTACTCGACTGTGTTGAAACGGATTTTCAAATAGCAAAAAACTCGATGCTTTCTTTTGGCTCGTTCATTACAAAAGCAGACTTACCTACTAGATATCGAAACTTTGTGACAGTGGAAAAAATTTATCACGTATCGTTTCGCACTTTGTCAGGATTCACGATCTACTGTTAAATTCAGTTGATCAAACTTCTTCTAAAGATAGACATAAATACTAAAATATATTTTTATCAAGTTAAGGTATCTATACGTAAGCACTGTCTGGATATACTCTGACCTCATCTACTAACGACCAATGAATTTCTAAGTTATCAGTTTTTACTAAATTTAGATGAATTTTGGGTGTTATAGGTTATATCAAAAGTAATTTAGTAGAGGTACCTTTAATATTTTTGGCAGAAGAAGTACTTGCTAAAGTTTTATTAAAATCGGTTTAACGAAGACCAGGAGTTTTCCTAGCTAGTTCATTTTAACTTTAGATAGTTCAAAATTAACGTTCTCTTCTTATAAAATGTCGTAATTTTGGATAATTTCTAACTTTATCCTTTTTCTCACTTGAACAAGACGTGTATGCTACAAATTTCATATTTCGTCTCAACAGGTCGAAATATATGGCAATAGTTATTGTTTCTTTTTTATAGTCTATACCTTATTCATGACGTAGAAAGTTTTGTAGAATTTTTAGTAAACTTTGAAGTATGGTGTATTCATAGGCTGGTGGAACTTTGTATGGTATATTCTTTGTATTCAGCTCAGCATTTCCGAGAGCAATTATTTTTTAAAGGAGGAGTAAAGATTTTATGCTGATCACGTGAGATAAAAGCAACGAAATAATTCATCGCTCGCCGCTCCTAATTAAACGGCAAAACATAAAAGCCCCGCTATGTTCGATGCTCTTAAAACTCAAAAGAAATAAAACCGAGTGATACCCATTTTTTTCAAAGAATCCCTTTCAGCTAGCCAGAGGAAAAAAAAGAGAAGTTTCCGCAGCGCGCTATAACCTCGGCTCGTCGGTGAGCGCATAAAATAAAAACTCACTTCTCATTCCGCGGATAAAAACTGAAAATAAATTCCGGCGAGTAACGTCGGTCCTTAAGTGATCAGCCGAAGAAGGGGTCGTGGACCAAAGAAAAAAAAAGGAGGCAGAGAGAAAACAGCAGAACGGGATATAAGGTTATACGCAGAAAACGCCGTCGGAGTGAGCAACAAAAGGGGAGAATTTACGCGTTTACGCGACGCTCTCATTTTTCCGCGTACATACGCCATTCCTCTCTCTCTCTCTCTCTCTCTCTCTCTCTCTCTCTCTCTTTCTACTCTGTTTCACTCTGTTTCTACCTCTCTACCGCCCGGCAGTCGATTTATTTTCCTAGTCACGACTTGCAGCAGCTCGCGCGTCGCGTTCCTTCTCTCCTTGTTTCTCTTTCCGTTCTGCAGAGAGGCGCGGACTTGGCTGATGCTGCTGTTGCTGCCGCGTGCGCTATTTTATTGCTATCAAATCCTCGCCGATATTGAGGTGTGTCGTTAGACTGAAAGAGAGAGAGAGAGAAAACCTCCGTTATACTGCTGGGTGTTTTTTCCTCTCCTTCTACCCTCTCAATCCGGCTTATTATTTTTATTGTTTTTTAGCCCTGACTGTACGTGTGTACCGCGCGCGCTAGAATCTAAGGATAAATAAACCAAACTGATCTTCGATGAGCTTGCCTCGACTCTTTTTTAATCAGCACGGTCACGTAAGGCTTTTTCTCCTCGCTCTCTCTCTATCCCCGTTTAGCTTTCCTCTTCATTTTTCTAGTTTCTACTACTCGTCCAGGAAGTCGTGGGATATGTTTATGAATTTTCTTTTAACACTGCGCTTCATTTTGTTCCATTGTCTACACTGCGCTGCATTCAATGTATCGAAATTAGGTCGAATTCGCAGGTGAGATAAACATTTTTCTAAATAATTCATCATATATTTACTATTTCGAGATATAACAATATTTATTTGTTGGTTAATAAGTTTTGTTACATATTTTACTGGTTTCAATTATAATTTATTTGGGTGGACAGTTTTGGAGCTGGATGTGTTATTTAAATATCTGCCCATTTTTCACTTGGTAGTATAAACATCGTATAATTATATATATGTATATTAAATTTCTTTTCTCCGTTGATTACTCCGACAGACGCGATCCATTAGATTGATCTGACAAAATTGAGTTTTCAGATGCTGCATATCGTCTGCATTAAAATTAACAAATTTTAAGCTTATAGCTCTATAACATTCTTCATATCCATTTGTTATTATTTTTAGCAACAAATCGATGTTAATAATAGTATATTAGACACCTAGGGAGGAAAAGTAAGAATAGTCTCAGATCGCATGTAAATTGTCATCCGATCCGAAGGCGAGGGTGACAAATATGCGATCTGAGGCATTCTTATTTACTTCCCATGGTGTGTATACTATTTTTTGCCTAGCAAGGACGAAATTGCCACTGTCTCAAACCGGCCTCTGGAGAGAAAGTGCCACTTTTGATTTAATTTTTTTAAATTATAGTAGAAAGTATATTACAATAAATTATTAGTAGTAGCTATTCATACATATTTTAATCGGTGTTGTTATTTTATAAAAAAGGAAGGTTATTATGTATGAGCCATAAAAGTGACTTTTATCATCTTTTTGATACTCTGAAAAATCAATGAAAATTTTTGTGGGCCATGGATTTACATTTATTTTTATACACTGTACCCTAGTATTTTCATATAACAACGTTTTTAAAATTTTTTAAGGCTTTTATTAGCAACAAGATATAAAAGTCGAATCATGAAATAATTTCCACAGCTCTTATGAAAATGCACTGTAAAGTGTGCCAATTTTATCCTTCTTCAAAAAAGAAACTACTCAGGATTAAATCATGCATCCTTTCGATTAACAGAGCCATCCCTTTTCCAGGATATCGAATTTCCACGTTAAACTGATTTATAAATACTCTATCCAGCTTGAATTTAATTCTCCTCGAATACACATCCACGCGCAATTAAACTTAAGCTCTGAACAAAAAGGATCAAAAATAGAGAGAGAGGAAAAGAATGGGGAGGAAGCGCAAATACGATTCTTTTTAAAAAGGCCATCTCATTGCTAAGCACAATGTTTCACAAAGTGAGGAGAACAAGACGCCCATATTTCAATATCCGTCTCGTTCCCCTATTTTTAACCGCTAGTTTTATTACTTCGATCGTAAAACATGAAAATAACCATTCTCTCTATACTCCTATATACATCACACGTACACATACACGCACAACCTTGTACGCCATCTCTCTCTATCTCTCGCTCTCTCGCACTCTCTCTCTCTCGCTCTCACTCTCCACCTACAAAGTTTTATACACGTGGACGTCCCCGACAGCCGTTTAACAAGCCTCCCTCTCTCTTTCTCTTTCCCTCTTCACCTCTTGTTCTTCCTCTGCGTTCTCGCACACGCACACGGACACTCGCTCACACACTCATACACACACACACACACACACACACACACTTCCATCGCACGAGCGAAGCTTCCGGATTAATAATACTTCCTGCACACTGCCAACCGCGTTATACATGCCTCTCTCTCTCTCTCTCCCACTCCCACTCCCACTCCCACTCACTCTTCTCTCACTGTCGCGTATTGATTCCCGGAATCCGGAAATGAGTTTTGAGTGTCCGCGTTCCCGCGCTTGTGTACTCGACCGATCGACGGCTCCAAGTCTGATTCAACTTTCTACCCCCATATCTACATGCATAGTTTGTACGTGTGTGTCTGCAAGTCTCTGTGTGTGTGTGTGTGCGTGTGTGTGTCCCGCAGTGACTATTTGTCGGTGATCGATTTGCATCGTTGAGTCCAAGTTTCTCTTTCAGGATTGCTTGGCTGTCAATTTTTTTCCCTTTCACTCTGTCCCCCCCCCTACTTCCCTCGGCCCACCTCCTGCTCTGCCCTCCCATTTTTTTACAGCTCGCCAGTTACATCGGCCTTTGTCTTTTGCCCCAGACGCCGATCGATTTTACCCATCGCCGAACGTGTATGCGGTTCTTCTCTTCCTTCCTTTTTTCCGTTGTTGCAGCGAGGCCGACGCTTCCGTGCGCTATACCAGAAAGATTTCCATGATGCTGATTTTTTTTATTGCGTTTTTTTTGCGTTCGAATTCGAGTGTAAATATGAGTGATATTGCGATAATAGATCTTATTGTTATTTTATGCAATGTAATCAGTGTCGTGATTGGTTGGATTCATAATTTCTTTAGATGCATGAAATGGTATCGTTATCAATAAGTTTGAGATTTAATAATTCAGAAAGGAAAGTTACAATGAAACTATTAAGAGCTATACATTTTACATGAATGCGAAACCAATCGGGTGCAATTAAACTGTGTTTATTAATCACACATGTTGTTTCATATTTAGAAAGTTTATTCGAAGTATATATTTAGATTCATAAAGATATCGATGATGATTATTGACAAAGTTAATTGATATTCCTCAATTTTTGACGTTTAACTACTCTTAGGTAGTATAGAAATAATACATGATATGGTCGCATCGTTTACGAAACGATTTTTAGAACAGGAACAAGCGAAAATAGCTAGAAAATTACTAGTTCCGGACTAAAATTAGGCACTTCTAACCTCAAAATAGCAGGACGTATCTAGGATAATTGCTGTCCATAAAGTTTTGTGTAGAATTTTAATTTTAACAGCGTATCCTTATCAACTCGTGCCAGACATTTAGCAAGCATCTAGATTTATGTAACTAACTAATATCTAGACAAAAAATGTATCTTTCTATGGGAAAAATCCATTAACGATATAAAAATATATACGAAACTCAAAAATTTATTTAGACATTTCGTAATAGACATTTTTCAAATAAAATTAAGTATATCTTATTTCAGCCACAGGACGGCTTCTGCACGTACACATGACTCTACTTCCCTGCAACGTTTCGTCGAGTTTCCAATGACAACGAGCTCCACGAAACTCTCTCTCTCTCTCTCAACATCAAGCCTCAAGCTCAGCCAGAATTCTCGCGGGCAGTATACTCGTTACCTACCCCTGTAGCTATACACATACACCGCACACAGCCGTTCCTTCTTTTATTACCTCAACTCCAAAACCTATACCCCTCTCTCGAATCAGCGCTTTTTTCCGTCCAGTCCTCCCGTTCTCTCCATCTTTCCGCGCTCTCATCACTGCACTGTAGCGATCGAATGGCTACACTGAAGTTTTTATACGTTTTTACGTAGATATATGTATGTATATAAACTTTTAGTAGTGGCTCCCTTTCGATTTCGTCGAATTAAAAGTACCGGTAGCAAATTCGACTTGAGGGAGAAGAAAGAGGGAAAAAAAATCGAGGCCTACAACTCTACGTGTGTGCGCGCGCGTATACATATGTGTGTGTGTGTGTGTGTGTGTGTGTGAGGAAGGATTACCGGTGGTACCGCAAGCCTGTTCCCTCTGTCTCCCTCTTTTGTTGAAGAGAAGCGGAGAGGAGGTTCTGGGAGGGAGAGAGATAAGATAAGGGTGAGAAATCGCGCTGTTCCTGAATGCGGTAACATTAGAGGCCGGGCCCTTCGAAACCGCTTCCTTTTGCCTCTCTCCTCTCTCGCCTTCTCCATTTCCTTCTCTCTTGCTCATCCCCCCTATCCCCTCCGTCCGTTACTATCCTGCCCTCTGTGTGCAAATGCGAGCAAAAGCGCTCCCGACGATTAGAAATTTTTGGGGCTGCTTTAATGGAATCCGACTTGGGGGTGAATAATTTTCCTGTTCGTGTTCTTTTTTATCGGCGTTGAGATTGATTTCCATTGCCTTTATCGGACTTGCTGTGAGGATTTTTTATTTTTTTCTCTGAGCATCTTTTGACGCACGTATAATAAAGGGTTTCTGAGTTGAGGGTTCATGTTTTATATGAAAGAGAGAATCCAAAAGTTTATCTTTTGATCTAGTTACATTTAAATAGGCTTTTAAATTCATCGGGATTCATAAATTATTTATATCTATTCACAATAGAAGAGATTGTTGACTGGATTATGGTTATCTTGGAGAGCTTTGGACAATATAGAATCATAAGAACTAAAAATACCAGGCAAAAGTTAAACCATCAGATCAAGTGCATCAGTCTCGATGCACATTATTATAATCTCACCGTGAGGCAAGGAGGAAGAATAATCCACTGGAGTTTCCCCTGAAAAAAAAGAAGCAAAAGAAAAGGACAACTTTTGCTAACCTTCAAATATTCATCGCCATACTAACACGCGAACACCTTTCCGCTATACGCGAATACTGACCGACTTTGTTAAGACAACGTACATAAGCTCTTGGCTCTACTTTCCGTCGTAATACGGGCTCGAAAATTATGTCACTTGAAAGCTGTACCATTATGCTAAAGAGCTCGTTCGCATTAGGTATAAAGGCGCGGATTTCCCATTTTTTTATTCTTCTTTCTTTTTGTTCAAACTCGTACTTTTTGCCATCTCAAAATGATAATACAAAAAAGAAAGGCTTCAAGTCTCAAAGTGGAGATAACATATGCCCACGGGCATTCTCCTTTGTGTTTAAGAGTGAGAGAGTACATCCTTTTTTCCTTTGGCTTACTCTTTTCTTGCGAGTTGCTGAAAGGTTCGCGAAATCGCGTTAAATTTATGCCGCGAGGAAGGGAAAAGAGCGCATTATGTTCAGGCAAATATTTTTGAATAACAATTTTGTGGGGTCATTTTCGAATACGGTGCGAGGTTCGCGTTTATTGTACATCATTATCGAATTAAAGAGTGATTATGGAACCATATCCATAGCTTAGAATATATTTTATATTAATTTTAAAATATTGTAGAATATAAGATAAATCTAGGTAATTGTATTAAAAAGCTCTGTAAAAAATAGTTTAACAAAAATGACAAATTTTTTAGAAATTTATTTTATAAAAATATGCAAAGAAACGCAATGGATTGGAACCTAACATGTGGGCGGAATTATGGTTTTAATGTTCCATATTTGATCACATGTCACTGTATTAGCCTATCGCTTATGACAATATGTGGTCTAAGATCCTTTTATTTTTTCCCACCATATACCGATCCCATAGATTGTAGATCTGGATAGGAGTGATATTTACATTACAACTTGATATGATACATCTTCAATATGATATACTAGGTGAAGGCCGCATTCCGTGCGGCATCAATTTATGTTTTTTTGTGAATTCATTTATTATAAATTAATATTTCTCAATACATTATAAAATTTCTATATGCCATTAAAAGCAAATTTTAAAACTATGTTACATCATATCATATCATATCGATAAGAATAACTTTCTTTGTTAATTCATAATTTATATGGGAATAAAGTGAAGTATTATGAATATATATCAACTTATTAATTGTATCATTAACATATGTGATGAAATATTTATTTAATAATGAATTATATAAACAACGCGAAATGAGGATAGTGATACGTATGGGTAATAGATAGTGACATGCGTATATTTATATACATGAGAACTTTTATTAAATGCGACTGAGAGTAGAACATTTTTAATGAAAAATTTTACAGAATATCCACGCAGTTATTAAATTTAGATCTATATGGGTCAATATACGTACGATTATTTAATTTCGAGAAACACTCATTTCCTAGACTCCACCATTTTATATACATTTAATACAATGGAATAATGGCGCTTGTTCGCTCTTAAGCTGTACAGCGTCACTTAATCCTTCGCTAAAAACAAAACAAAGCAGTTCCGTCGCGGTAATTCAAAAGGAAACTTCCGTGGTACTGTATCAAACTGTAAATTCTCCTGGTGGTCTCCGACTGTGCGAAAGCTTATTTCAAAAATGGTCGAAAATTCCTGGTGAAAATAAACGACCAAAGAGCGAGAGTGAAGAAAGAAAAAAAAAATAAGATTTCAAATAGATTCAGGCAACAGTTTACCAACACCGCGTGTGTATATACATATATCTTTTTCGCTCACTCTGGCTGGCGTTAAAACGGCTTAGCCGTAGCTAAACTCCGACGAGGTGCTCTGCACTGGATAACCTATATTCGGACGCTCCGTGAGAGGGAAAGAGTGGCGACGATGTAACGCCAGATTAACGCTACACGAGTTCCCTCCTATGTGCTTGTGTGTGTGTGTGTGTGTGTGTGTGTGTGTAAACGTATCTCGAGTGTGGTTAAGTATGTGTAGGTGACCATCGATCAAACGATCAGAGGCACGAGACGCATCGGATTGCGACGTAAAAGAAGGTTGAGAGTGTACACGGCTTTTATACGGGCGGGTCTGCTTTTTCTGAAGAAGGAAGGGGAGAGGGAGAGAGCCTATGGCTGTAGTTATAGGTAATAAATCATACTCCTAAGTTGTTGCGAATCAATGCATGCCACCGTGTGGCTTTGGAAATTTTTCTTCTACGGCTCGGGCTAGTCCTTTTGCGGGCATCGGCATTGTCAGAATAACCGCAGCAATTTTTCAGACAACATTTTGTTGAATTTGGAAATAAGTTTTACAGGGGACTTTTTGCTACGTGCTTATTTTAAGATATTGTTTAAAATTATTAATACTGGATCACATTCTAAATGCTATAACTATTTTACTGTGTATAATATTCAGACAATTGATTATTTTATCTATTTACTCAGATACATATTTGTTATTAATATAGAATGCTGGTAGTGGTTATATAAATAAGGATTAGCCTTATTGATTTTACAATGAAATTGATTTGATTTGAATTAAATTACAATTGCATTTATTCATTCATTGCATTAATCAAAATATAAAGAGAACTCATTCGCGGCTTCTTTCTCTGAACTGCCTGACTAGTACAGTGTATTACTCCTTATGTAACGCAATTAAGTTCCATGTGTTCTAGATAAATGATGAACATTTTCTGTTATTTAATTCAGTTTAGTATTTGAAATTATGGTGCATTATTTGTGACACCCTACCCAATTTCGAATCAATTTCTCCTCAAGTCTTATCAACTTCGCCAAAAAATCGATGTACCCCTGAAAACAAAACCCTCCAATCCCCCACCACCATCAAATCCCACGGTAAAATCAAAACAATTTCTCCGCACGATCAATCAGCTGACAACGTCCGTAGGCACACACACTCACAACTAAATACACACGCGAACCCATCGCCTCCTCCATCCCCCCTTTCCAACTATACGAATTCGATCAGAGCCCAAAAGCCTGCATCATATCATCGGTATGCGCGCAGGCAAGAGGCGACGTCGCGCGCATCTACGTGTGCAAGCAGCCCCGAGTCTACACACAGACAGCTATGTGTATAGGAGGTATATAGGCCTCTTGTGGATCTGTAGGCAAAGAAGAGCGGCTGAGGGGGTTGGCTCGTGCGCAATGTTCAATTTACTTAAAATCCCAGGCCGCGTCTGATTGTGAAGGCATGGCGAAGAGCTGGGAGGCACTGATGGAGACACGCCTGTGGCATGGAAGCGCGCGTTTCGCGTTCGCTCTGTTACGTTGTGCGTGGCCCCGTTGTCGATATCTGCTGACGCGATTGGTCCCCTTCTCCGTTTTTTTCCTTCTCTTATTGCGAAGCCAGGGAGACATTTCCCTTTTACTGTACGTGATTCCACGACTTTTTATGAAGATTGAATTGAGGACATTGACTGTTGTATCTATTCAATGTCATTTCTCCGTCTCCTTACCCAAGCATTTGTTACGGATTTTAATACCTATACAATTATTCCGGTGCTGTTTGTACCGTCAATCGTTCAAGATTAATTACAATTTATTGGTAACTGATTAATGTCGAAAACGTACCTACAATACTTTTAACTACAGTGGTTATAGCGTAAAAATCCTTAGTGATCAAAGCTGGTACATTCCCCTTTTCGCGGCAGAATGCTCTATATACCCGTACATAAACTTAGTATGTTTGCGCTCGAAGTAAAAAGAAATGTAGCCATGTTTACTTGGAAATCACGAGACGTTATTATACTCTCTTCCTACTCTTCTTGCATAGAGATTATGAGGGTACGCGTGCATGTGTGTATGCATGGGGGAGTAACATTTTTTTCACCGGACTTGTTTCCCCCTTGTTTCAAAATAGGGTGGATAAGACTAGGAGTGAGACTAATGTCGAGGTGTCAAGAGGTGTACGCCTCTGCTGTTTTCCTCTCCTTTTTTGTTCGTACGAATGAGAGATCATAGATTCGCGTGAAGCCAGGCAGTTTGATCGAATCGCTGCCACGACTACTTTCTTTGTTTCTCCCTTTGTATAATTGAGCGCTTCGAATTGGCTTGGGAAACATGTTTATTATCCTGAGCGAATAGTAAGTATGGGCTTTGGGGTTGGCGATATCGAATAAATGCCATTGTAAGATAATCATTAGAACGTTCGGATTACAGGGACGAGTTAATTCCTTAGATAAGTTTTAATGTCGCTCTTGATTAGCATTGAGTTGGACTATGAACCGTAACTTTTAATAATTCGCATTTCTCACGACATACCTGCACGACTGCTTTCTACACGTATTATTCGTGTTGGCCATTCCGACTCTCATACAGCCACGATTTCATTCGTATTTATCATTGAAGCTTACGGATGAATACTCCATTAAAAGTCGATAATAATGAACGAAGTTATGCATGTTTTGTCAGTATCGGGACTGCTTA
This sequence comes from Megastigmus dorsalis, assembly GCA_900490025.1. Lineage (NCBI taxonomy): Eukaryota > Metazoa > Arthropoda > Insecta > Hymenoptera > Megastigmidae > Megastigmus > Megastigmus dorsalis. The sequence continues at coordinate 101,437 of UELU01143141.1, read as the reverse complement.
TTACTCGGATGAAAAGTTGAAAGTAACTCTTCAAAAACTGGTGTAGGATTTCGCTGCGGGAGAAAAGAAGAAACACAAGCGAAAGCATAGTTACGCAAAAGGTCATGAATAGCCGACGTGGATACGTGAAATTCCATCAACTCGCGATAATGAATCCTTCGAAAATGGAATGCTGTCCAATTATTCATCTCATTACTCTGGAACACGTAAATAAAAAAAATCGAACGAGAGAGAGAGAGAGAGAGAGAGAGAGAGAGAACCGTGAAGGAAAAAAAGAAAAAAGCCTATGTATCCCTCCTCCAACAAACTCTTTTCTGCCTTTTATAACTCATCTCTTTCTCTCGCATCGCGATAAATTATTACCTTTCCCCGCGTATATAGCTTTCGATCCACCGCTGAAAAGCGGGATGGTGCGCCGGGGAAACAAAATATACATATATAATCTTCGGAGCAGCTGGGGTACCAGTATACATATAAAATAGAGATGATAGAGAGACAGAGGGAGAGAGAGAGATAGAGAGAAAGAGAGAGAGGGACGCCGAGACCCCTGCCTCTTTTCAATGATAATAATCTAACTAATTAATTATTATTCTGGAAAAGTTTGCCTGACGTAAAGGCAAGAGAGAGAAAGAGAGCGAAAGCGAACGCTGCTGCAGCTGATGGGTATCCCATGGATGGAGGAGCGAGCCAGAGGGAGAAGCTGCTTTTTGAAGAATCTTATTAGCATGCTATTACTGCGCTCCGATAACCATGCACGAGAGAAGCTCTCGTGAGTCTCTTTCTCTCTCTCTCTCTCTCTCTCTCTTTGAAAAAAGCGGCTTCGGTGCGGCCTTTTTTGCAATTTCCCCTTATCCTTTCGCTCTCTCTCTCTCTCTCTCTCTCTCTCTCTCTCTCTCTTTCCTTCTCTTCTTTTTCTTTCTTTGTATATCTGTAATACGACCTGCACTCTCTGTCTCCCTCTTTTTCTCTGTGCGGCATGTACAGTCGTCGATGAAAGAACCCACGAACTAGTGATTTTTTTTCTATTGCTGCTGCCGCAGCGAGCGCGTAAGACAGTGTACGTCCAATTTGATTTGGTGAATAATCGCCGGGGACCGAATAGACGAAGCGGAATGAAGCCTCACCACTAAGTACACTATCAATCGCGTGGTTTATTCTTCAATTTATTCTTATATATTTCCTTCTGCTTTTATGCCGGAACTCTGGCTGCACCGCTCAAGATTGCCGTAGAGGGGGGGGGGAGAGAAAGAGGAGAGAGGAAACGCGAATTTCTTGAGCGCGAGCTCGCTGATGAGGAAAACGGAAGGCTTACGGGACTTGTGGTTTGTTTTTTGCGGAATTCAAGTTATTGCGTTAAGCCAGCGTTGGTCCTTAAAAAATTGTGCAGACTGTCACTTCCACGGTTTTCCACGTGGTTTGTGAGCTTTTAGTCAGAATCACTCTTGTGGAATTTTTACATAAGTTGGCACGTTACAGAAAAGTAATGAGAAAGGAGGATGCCTACGAGATTGGAATAAAAAGTAGAGTCTAGGGGCAACGTACGAAACCTATATCATTATTTAGAACATAAAAAGATGTTCAACTTAAAAAAAAATGGCTCCTTTACTCGAAGGGAAAACTGATAAAAACTTCATTGGAAATCAGTGTCCTTCTATACTTGTCTGTTTCTACTTTCATACATTAAGCATAAGAAACTTGATCTTTTTTCATATATTTCCCGTCAAGTAAGGGAGTTACATTTTTTTAAATTTAAATATCTAATCATACTCTAAATGATACTGCCAGTTTCGTGCGTTACCCTTACAATTTTATTAAAGGCAGTTATGGGCATATTCTTTTAATGCAATATAATGAAGGAGAAAAATGTTATTTCGATCTTTAAAAGCCAGTTGTGATACGTGTCAGTAGAACAAAGTATATTTGAGCAGACGATGGAATTCTTCAAACTGCATTGATATATAGATTTTACTTGTAACTAGAAGAGTTCGTCACAAGCTATGGAAAATCCTTTTTTGAAAATATTTTCTTCCTTTACAATAAATCAATGCTTCCATTACCTATTGAACCAACAGTAAGTATATTTTGTACCGTTAATACTTCACAACAAACTTATGGGCGAACTAAGAAAAAAAATCCCCTTCTTATCAGTAACATTTATCCTCTAGGAAACAGGCGATATAAGCGCTGCAGGGATGGTAATAATGATGAAAAAATTTCACCTAATTCAAATACTTTCCATCGAATCGTTAGCCTGTAAAGCCAACGGATAACTTTGCTCGGCTTCCCGGTAGCAACGAAAATGGTGGGGGTGGGGGAGAGCAGAGAAAGAGAGAGAGAGAGAGGGAGAGAGAAGCTTGCAGAAGGATCGAGGGCACCGCAACTGTGTACGTATATAGCTATAGAATCTAACCCCGAGCTTTTTTATGCCCTTGGCAATTTTAACTTTTAAATGAAACGGCTTCTATCGAGGGCCAGAGGGAGAAAGAGAAAGAGCGAGATGGAAAGCTTTCGCGCCTTCCAGATCAACACCAGCCTTTAACTACACTTATTTAATGGCTTCTCTTCTTGCATAGAAAAATTTTTTTTCGTTAGCAGAGAGAAAGAAAGAGAATGAGAGGGAGAGAAACAGATCAGAGATAAAAAAAATGAATGACTGTTAATTATGCCGCGTTTGTATTATTCAGGATTAAGTGGGACGAGGGCGAAGCTAAATAGACAAATAAAAACTCTTCTTTTTGCCCTATACGGGATTCAACGGAAAGCGAGCGTTTACCCTGGAATTTTAGTCTATACGTATTTTTCATTAGCATCTAATTAAGAATGACGGCTGCGGGTAAGTTGAATATATCCCAATGAAACTCTTTGCTTTTTCGTTCGACATTATAAATGAGGTGTAAAATGCAGATCGACTATGCACACACGGGATGTAACTGTTTAGATTTGTGCTTTCGGGAAACTCGTTGGGTGGCAAAAATCGATAACAAAAGGAATACGATAGAAGGGGAGTAGGTGTGAAGCGGCTTTGTAGCGAATGTAAATACGCGTTTGATCGATACAGAGAGAATACGCAGTATATCTGATAACGAAATGGGGGTTGAAGTGGGGAAAAATATTTAAAAAATAACAAGTGTATATGAATGGTTGAAATCGTTGGCCTGAGGGAATTTCGTGGGTGTGCATTTGAAAGGGAATAGACTGATATCAGTGGTGTCAAAAAATAAAAAGCTTAAGCTAGAAAACTAGAGATCAGCAGCGAACAAAAAAAGAAACGAGTGTTCGCGAGAAATTTTATTATCATTTACAAATTTAACAATTATATTTTAGCGCAAAAATCTTTCATTGCCTTGTTTTTCGAATTATCAGTTGTTATAATTGTTCATCAAGCTCGGCTCGAACTAAACTTCGACGTACACTGCATCTATCGAGGCAGTAAGAAAACCGTTAGTTGGCCATTTCGCAAAACTGTCAGTCAATAAACGAGTTTGCTAAAATCCAGAGCAGCAGCAGCATCAACAACAACAATACTCAGTGCATGCTCAGCAAAACTGTGCTCAACTCGGGATATTTCTGGAGAAAAGCTGAAACGGTTACGTCGGTCGGTCGCGAGAAGCGGCAGCAAGTCACGCGTTTTATTGTTTTCCCACAATTATTTTCCATTCCAACTAGCGCGTAATGAAGCCGGTTGTATGCAAAATAGCGAATGCGGGAGAGGGTTGGAGGGGAGGGGGAGCGGCGGGCTGGGGGTGTTTTTGTTTTTGGCCTCTTCTTGCGCCAAAGGTAAGAAAAACAAAACAGCAGCATTACGCTCTTACTTATTTATGAAGCAGCTTCCGCCCCACCCATTTGAACTACGGAAAGCGAGGCAAAGCGTAATCAACTCGCGAAAGTTAAAACTGATATTGTAATGCTTTAAAGAGCTAAAAATACACTTGAGTCCGCGAGCAGCGCCGTTACGCTCCACGGCGAGTCGTTCCGCGGTTTTATGCATCTGCATCTCGAGAAGTGCGCAATTTTATTTGCGCTCAGTCGTTGTCTCGTTTTCTTGATGGACTGAGAGACTCCGGGAAGTTGATTTGAAAACTTCCAGTCAATGATGAGAGATAATAATAATACTGCTTTATTGTCTTTTTATGTGGTGTGCTTAAGTAATGGATTAACTAATTGAAAAAAATGCGTGGATTAGTTTGCACGATTATTAGGATAGTTATGTTTTGAAATTATTAACGTAAGTCGTTTGTGGTTCAATTGTAAAAATTTGAATCGTTATTTATAAGTTCATTTTCATGTATTTTATTTAAGTAGATACGAAAAGTGCTGTGCAAATATTTCTCATGAAAATTAGCAACGCGATTTTCTGTTAGCTCTTCTATCGCTAGAAGACGGCAAAATTGCTCGACTGACTATAAGGCTTAATTATACTGAAATGAGTTTTCTGTGGACTTCGGAATATTTTCCATTAACTTTTTTTTTCTAAAAAAGTAATAGCAATTTTCGAAAAAGCAATTTTTTACCGCAGATCCAAAGATTTTTTATTTTTAGTTCAGTTATTTTCGCATGCTTTGATAAATATTCTTTCTAAAAATTGGAATTTTATCCCTATTCATTCGTTACAAGCGATTAAAACTATGTGCTTAAAACACAGCCATTTTTGCACACTTACGCAAGCTAATTGACATACAAATGCTGCAGAAAAAAATTAACAGAGAAAACGATTAGCTCCTTGCACCCGTTGCACATTTTAATAACTGCGCGAAAATAGAGCCACGTGATACTCCAGCATGTATACACAACTCCAACTACAAAACTCCAGTTGTACAATGGAAATCGTGGCCAGCGGGAAATTTCAGGAATAAACGCGCCAAGAAAGAAAAGAAAAATTTAAATTTAAATGAGCATTTAAGATACACCTAAAAATTTTCAATAAACCAATTTTTTTTACTATCTATCCAGATAGCAAATTTCTCATAGAATAAAGTCCCGTTCCCCGTTTGTCGAAAATTTCGTCTTAAAGTTATAGAAGAAACAGTGAACAAGTAAAATTGAAGAAATTTTATGAATTTATGCAGTTTTTGAACTCATTTTATTATTTAATCAAAAAATCTTAATTTGCACAACTCTTCACACCATAATGACATCAATTACAAACAATTTAAGACCAATTACATCAAAATTGATCAATCAGTTGGACCTGTAGGTTACGCCAAAGCCAAATTTTTGAAACTGACACAACATAAGATAAATTGGGCATAGAGGCTTCTACTGGAGCTCATTTTGTCATGAATCCAATATATACTTTTAGAATATTATGTGAAAATTTTACTAATTATTATAATTTTTTTGTTTTCGGTGAATGAACATCTAAAAATTTATAGGTGTATACCCCCCTTAAACTGTTCTCTCTTTGCTTTTCCACACAGGGAGAGATTAGTGCAATAACTTTTTGCATATACTATGCTAGAGGACTTAAATAATTCAAAATTTCGTACCGTTTAGTAACGCGAAACTGCTGGAGCTGCGGATTTTGTGGGAGCAAGTGAAAAACGGCGGTAATAGTAAATCGAGGTTCTATTCTGGCCTCTTTTCGTTTGTCTAAAAGTAATTGGAGTATGAATAATTTGGATACGACATCTCAAGCTCTATTTTACGAGGAATAGGAATATAAGTCGGGGTGACGGAAACTCGAGTATCGGATTGACATTATTATTGATGCTTTTGCAAAATTTTGATGAAAATCGAATATTTAATCTAGAATGTACTGAGAAAGCATTATTCGCTGTAGCAATTTAATTACTGGATAAAATTTAAATGTCGTTAGAGTTGAATTTCAATATAGAGACATGTTATTCCTAGAAATCAATAGCTTACTGAAAGTGAAAAATCTTATATATAACTAATTATATTACAACTTATATAGATCATTGATTATATTATCCAATCCAGATAATACTCGAAATACAATTAGCCAAATCCATACTAATTACTCATATTCACATCCTAGATCACATGCATCCACTGAAAATCCTACATCCACAAAGATAACCGACTATCCGTTCGCACTTATTTCCGCGCACACTTGTGGTTGATTTTTTTTCCTTCTTCTTATCGCACTTTTTTCTTTGCATTGAGCACAGAAAGAGAGCAGCAGATCCACGTTCATCTACGTGGACAGTAGGAATTGCAGGAAGGGGCCGAGTCGAAAGCTTAAATGCATCTCGTGAATTTAGGTTAGAGTGGGCAAGGCAAAAGCGTGGCGAAACCGCAGTACTTCACCGAACCCGCAGCTCGTGCATGGGCTTAATTATTGTACGGACCAGGGCTATGATAATCGTGTCGAATCTAGTCTCTCTCTCTCTCTCTCTCTCTCTCTCTCTCTCTCTCTCTCTCTCTCTTTCATTTCTCGTGTGATGTCTTTGTGTTTGGTTGAATTTTAAGGTCCTATTGTTTTTGACAAAATCTCTGTACTTTTTAAAATACTTTGTGTGCTACTTTTTTTGCGTTTGGCTTCATTCTACCTGTGTTGAAATCGTTGTGTCAGAAAGTGTTACAATGCAATTTGATCATTGTAGCTAAATATCATTGTAGACCAAGAGATAGTGATCGATTCTGTGCGATGATTAGTTAACATCTACCAATTTTCCTACTTATAGTTGTAAAAGCCCTAAAAACCGGCAAACTAAAGTGTCCTCATGGATATTGTTATCAGTAACAGTTTTGCAAATTGTCAAAAAAATGAGCTACTTATAGTTATTAGTTGACATCTGCCATATGTTTTAAATTAATTTACAAGTAAAAAAAAAACCGGCGGAAGCTTATTGGCAGACGTTCTCCGTGGATAGATTGCTCAGTAGCACATATGTCAAAATGTCGATGAAACGATAAAAAAAATTTATTAGTTAACGTCTGCCAATAAAAAATACAGTTATATTATTCGTCAAAATGATGCCAGAAAGTAAGCAGACAAATCGCATGGATAAAATTTCTACAGTAGACATGTAAAATGATGAAAATTTGTTACTTGTATCTGCACAATTAGTTAATACTTCAAACTGCTTTTAAACTAAAATTTACTATATCAGAATGTCGATAAAGCATTGGCAGACAAATCCAGCAATTACAATACACAAAAAAATTATTATATTTGTGTGAAAAAAATGTAGTGTAAATTTAATATTAGTTAACGTCAGCCACTATTTTTTTTTTATAAAATATATGATGTTAAATGATGATTTTTAAATTGACAGATGATTTTAGTTGATAAAAAACTATTTATTAAAGAAAAGGTAGAAAAATTAATAATTTTTTTTTCGAAAATATTAGAGATTATTAGTTAACATCTGCGATTTAAATTGTCAGACGATTTTCAAATTTATTTATCAAATAAAAAGTAGATAAAAAATAGTTTTTATTTGCTAAAATATTAAAGATTATTAGAAACGAATAAATTTTAAGTAAAATTAAATTTGCTAACTGCTCCTGAATCAATTAAATATTTAGTTGTTCCAAAAAATATTTATTAGGAAGTATCAATAAAATATTTAATCGCAATGATCTTTTTTCAGTGCACATTATATTAAATGAAATTAATTTTTTTTGTGCAGTTGTCAGTCAAAAAATGTTTCATAAACATCATACAAATAAGTTATCAGAGTACAATGTAATAATAAATGAATGTAATCATGAAAAATTTGAACTGTTACCTTTGTATACCGCAGCTTTGATACGTATGATACATTCATTAAATGCATTTTATTAATTATTCTATTTTCGTTAACAACAAGTACAAATTATCGACAAGCCCCTGTTTCACAATCATTAGTGATATTAGACCAAAAATGAGCATGATAAATTTTCGACTTGAAGCGCATAATGACAAGTCCTCGCGAATAATTCGAAAGGGAAATATAGGTACACGCTGTATATACGAGTGAATTAGCGAGCACTAGGGTTAAGGGAAATGTTTTTCTTCGTCGCGTCGCCGATGTGGTTACGAGAGGGGCGGGTTAGCCGTGAGAGCTGCCTCAATGGAATTTCACGCCTGATTTTCCGTTCACTTCGCACCCTATCCGCGTAATTGTCAATTAGGCCATCCAGACCTATTCGCAACATGTGTATGTCTACGTGTGAGTGTATGCGTGTGTGTGTACCGGAAGCTTTGGCTTTCGGAAACGCTTGAAATGTAAATTTGCTGGACTTGCGCGATCACACTGTCATTTCGAGGACGAGCTTTCTTTTTTGCGCTCGACGATGAATAGGTAGGTTGGACGAGAGTTTGTGAATTTATCGTTGACTGATTGCCGATCGGCATGGATTGTCCTCTTGTTGTTGTTGGAAAATGCGGAAAGATATAGTTGGGTGTGCAGTGGCTATTCAAAATTTCCGCTTGATTTATGTAAGCGTGGGAAAGCGGATGAAAATCATTCTATCGGTTTGGCGATTTTTGGCTTTTTGTTTTTCAAATTTCGTATGCGTTTAGTGCGATCCGATTAGATTTAGATAGACTTTGGTCAAAGATTATTTTCGGTGTGTCAATGCAGATTTCACAAGTGTTCATGAAAATGCTATATTACTTTCATTATTTCTATGTCTTTTTTTATTCTCGTTATACTCTTTTATATAAATTTAATGCACGACTACTAATTTTCAATTCATGCGGGTAAAAGTGTATTACCGACTCTTTATAAAAAGCTTTTTTACAGTTAATACAATTAATATACCATATAATTTGACGGAAGTGCCTTTATGCCTCGCCAACTTTAAGTTCGTAATTGCAATTTAATTTGATTGAAAACCTACTTTGATTCACTTTTAATACAATTTCAAACTGATCTCTATTCTTTGTCGCTTATACCGATTTCGGAAATTCCAGATAAATTATATTATTCCACAAGCGTATGAGCGAAACTCGTTATCGAATTACTTAACATACGTTATAACAGTAAAATTCGATATATTATATGTATAATCTCTGCCATCTTATCTGCACAAAAATAAACGTTTTGTGTTAGTTCATTCAATAATTCACATCACGTCAGATTTATTTTATGATTACTTATTTTTTAACGTAATTATTTTAAAACGTCTTATTATTAGAGTTTTCCTCTAATTTTATACGAATGACATATTTATTCAATCAAAACAATAATGTTCAAATCACCACGCCTTTGTGTACTTCGGAAATCCAAATTCATGTATTAAAAGCGTCAATATTCTTAGCCTGTATTCGATTCTGTAACAGATCAGCGAGTATTATTTTGTTCTCTCGGCCGGTCTCTCCGGCATTTTTAATTTAGAACACTTTACGACGGTTAATATAAAGGCGACGGATATTGGATACTTGAACGGGGGATATAACAATGCGAAAACGCTGATAAGACAGAATTTGGCGAATGCTGGGAAGATATTTCCGATATTTACGTGTGTGTGCGTGTGTGTGTGTGCGCGACGACGACGATGCGGCCTGTGGGGCTATGCAATGTCGCTTTATGCGCGGATTAACTCGTAGGACTTTACAGTTTTCGGATGTAAAACTATATAATCTTACCGCCACCGCCGTCCTTATCTCGCTGGGGAGAGTCCATTTTCAATCGTCATTGTTTACCAACAAAAGCCATTATCGCGAAATTACTTTCCTCACTTTATTCCCGCGAGTTAAGTGATTAATGGTCAATTGCTGTTTAAGCGCTGCGGTAGGATCGTTAAATAAATTATCGGTATAAATGCTGTTAAGAATAGTCGATCATTTAGTATGCACAGTGCTGTGGCTGCAGCGAGTAAGAAAGCTTTAATAAATTGCTTCTATTTACGTTAGAAATATATATATATATATATAATATACTTTGAAGATTTGTTCGAGTTTTTTAATAAAGTTTTTTCCAGAAAAACCTTCAAAGCTCCTTTTGATAATAACATTCGCCAAGCAGGATATGAGATTCGCTTTTCAAATTATTAAATTCTGCAGCCACTGTAGTTCCGTGTTTTAATTTGAATGTAAAAAAAATATGTGGAATTCAGATTTCATCTTTTGGTACCGAAGCACACCTGCAGCGCTGCTATAAAAGTCCACAACCTGGGGAGAAGGCCTCCCGGTTCCGCAGTGGTAGAAGTCGTATGTACGATATCTACTTATGCAGATTTTACAATGCCTATTATTAAAGAAATAATGCATTCCGTCGTAAAATTTTTCCATTGCGTAATGGCCGCTCTAAGGCACTATTTTAGTGATGCTTATTGAAATTCTAGAAAATGAAAGTTCAAGATTCGAAATAGTAAATGTTAGTACTTTTGATAGGTTCTTTTATATGAAACTTGGATCCTTTGCACTTCTTACAACTTGACTGAGAAAACTTTCTCTATGATTATAAACGATTCCTCTTTTGAATTACATAACATAGTTCATACTTTTTCTGCATTTTGTGTAGTACAGATTATTAATAATTAATAAATAAGAATATTTCATTCTTAATTATTTCAATTAATAATTATAACCTTTAACTACATGAACTTTTGCTTTTAACTTTCTAGTTGTAAAGTTTAGCATTCAAGTATAATTTATCTAAAACTTGTCAAGAAATTTTTCGAAAATTATCTACTAATACGATGAATAACACAAAGTGACATAAAGACTCAACTCCAATGAATTGGGCCGTCAGTACAAAGGATTGAATACTAGCATTCACTTTTGCTCATCCGCGCACACAGAGCTGCACTTTAAATGAATGCTTTAATTAAAAATTCAACCTAATTAGCTGAAAAATTTAGTTTAATCAACCTCTGCAAATCCACCTGTACAGGCGAAATTTCAGATAATTGAAAATTTCAGTCCGTAAGAAAAGTGACTTTTAAAAGGTCAAGCAGGTTTAAATAATAATCCCTTAATCTCACAATCCTCCGCTAACCACACATCCCCAAATTTTTTAAATAAAATCAACGATCACCACTGCTTATGCTCCACATGCGTACATGCGTGAGCGGCACAGCTTAGCTGGCATGCATCCACGTGTCAATTAAAACTGCCTTGTTGAGAATCTGACCAGCTTTCTTTTTCCTCTTTTGATACTGCGGGGAAAAACGAGTTAGTTGCGCAACGGGGTGCTGACGAGAGTTTCGTAACGTATTCCCCCTCAACCTCTTCTCTCTCTCTCTCTCTCTCTCTCTCTCTCTTCTTTCCACAGTATACTGATCGTTACAAAGGATCAGTGAGTGCGAGAGAGAGAGGGGGCGGATGGAGAGAGAGAGAGAGAGAGGGAGAAAAAGCCAAAGCCCGAAGCGTAAAGCAGAGGCACAATGCGGTCGAAGGGATTTTCGCGAAATTAAAAATCAACTGGGTATCGTATTGGAAATTCGAATTGTGTGTGTATGCATGCGGTGGTTTCGGATTGGTAATGCGAGTGGGAGGTTGGAGGATATTACAGAAAAATTTTGTTTGATGCCGTGGCTTCGCGTGTTTTCGACGCGGCTAGAGGAGATTTAAATTTTTTTTTGTTACTGAAAGAACGATTTTTAGGTAGGAATTATTGGCTATATAAGTTCTTGCTCTGTTTGCTCTTTTTTTTTAATATCAAGTCTAGTAAAAGTTACTAAAATGTGAGCTTGTGCATAGAGCTAGGTAAAAAAAAATTGTCGGTTTTTTTTTTAATTTATAAGTTGAGTAGAATTATGTGAAAATATTTAAATGATAATAAAAAATAAGCTATATATAATGTATTGTTAGTCAATTACAATGCAGATATTAATTTAGATTACTATGAGTATGCTATTAATATTTGTAGGAATGACATTTATGTAAAATGTTTTTAATTTATTTTTTTAAATTTCGGATATTTTTTATATTTTTTTATATTTTGTATAAAAATAATTCACTCTTTTAAGAAACTTCCTCATTTAAATGCAAGATTTAGGAGATTTATTTTTAAATTAATATTTTTATATATCTTGAATAATGGTATTCGCTAATGCTTGCTTTTTGAAGATCAAAAATCTTCCATTTTCTTGGATTTCTTACTTGAATTTTTAATATAGCTTGCAAATCTGCGTATCAAAAGAAGATATTCGCCGTAATAGAGAAACTGCATAAAGAAGGCATAATCACATCAAGTGCAAAAAGAGCCTTCTACTTATATATAGAATGCGATTAAAAGATAATAATATAGATATATTATTGGATAAAGATGGAATATAGATATATCACGTATCTGCATTATTACATACAGAATGGTAAATCTTGTTATAGAAACAATATCTGTATGTCAGAGCTTGTTAAATTATAATATATATTCTGTCATTAGAAATCAGATATCTTAAAATATAATTTTCAAAACACGAATTGAGTAACAAAATTAAATCGAATTTATTAAAAATGCTCATTGACTTTTTCACTTTTTATTGAGTATTATAATAAAGTTTTTTATATAAAAGATGCTTACAGTAAATTTTTACTTCTATGTTATAATAAGGCAATCATTTTTCTCCTTAAGGCTTTTACGCACTTTCGAATAAAATATTATAATTGCAATTTCAAATGTAGACTTTTTAGAGCTTCCATAACTTTACTCCTTTTTTTATTACTATCACTAATTTGAAGGCAGTCCTTAACTTGATTGTACTAAAACTAAATCAATAAATTTATGCTGAAGTGTGAGTCATTGTAGCTATGTGTCTATACAAGGATATGTGTGTGCCTGCAAAAATGTGAACTTAAAGGACAGATCATAACAAATTATATATATTTGAATGAAAAAATATGAGTTGTTCCGAATAGTGCCAGTACGTAAGGAAGCATTTCATTGTTCTGTTTTGTCGCAACTTTGGAATAAGGAAGCTCATACACGAATAAAACTAAACTTTGAATTTATACTATTTTAGAAATTCACTTTAAAGTGAAACAGCGAAATTCCGTTTCCTCGTGGTTTCATACTCTGAAACTTTTAAATGGATCGATGACAACTGTAAGCCTTTTTTTGTCTCTGGTTTCTCTGACACGCAATTTCATTAATTCAATTTAATTTTAATGTTCATAAACAATTGTAGAGCATCAATAGCTAATTCGCGACATCTTGGATTTTCAGGATCCAAATCAACGCGTTGTCTGTAAGAAAATAATTCGCTCTCGTTCTCCTCGTCCTTCCCGATTAATTCCCTTAACAAGTTCGCCTTTCGCGGAAAGTGCAGATCTTGTAACCTCCCTATCTCATCTCACTCTCACCTCCTCTTACGAGGCTACCACTATACAGTAGTGCAGTTTAGTGCTGGTAGTTTTTCTAAATAATTTCCAGTCTGCCTTTCACGTCCAATTCCACCAGCTCCACACATTCGCTCGCCCAGCTCTTAGACATCACGTACACATATATACAGGCTGGGGAAAAACGAGGATGAGCGCATAGACATGGCCGAAAAGTAGGAGGAGCCTCTCACGCCAGTTGGCTTGGGAATCGCACGCAAGAGCACGTTGCTAAGTGTTGATGCGGTCGAGATGAGAGAAAGAGACGGAGAAAAATGTCGGTGAAGGCTTGAGTGTGTGTATGTGCGTGTGTGTGCGCGCGTGTGTGTGTATGTGTGCGCATAGGTGCAGGTATTGGTAGTAGTAGCAGTAGCAAAGAAGCGAGAAAAAGCGTTCGAAGCAGGTGAGAGGAACTTTAGAAAAACAAGACGAGCACCCTCGCGAAAATTGCCTTGTTTTCTGACGCCCAAGTCTCTGGTATACACGCGGAGGTGCGCATAAGTGCGTTTTGTCTCGTAGAGGAATTTTTAGTTAACTATGGAAAGTTTTGAAATTCAGATTGGCAAGGCTGCACCGGTTTTGGGAAAAGCAAATATTTACGCGACGCGACTGGGTAACTGCATCCTGGGAGCTGCTGTTACATAATTTCGCATGGTCTCCGAATAAACATTTGCTTTTTCGAAGGCAAAATAAATGGAATTGTGCTTGCCCGTGTATGCGCGTGCTAATGAATTTACTTTTTTGCGACAAATTTGAAATTGAATTAAACAATCTTAACTTTTCGGAGTAAAGATACTTGCTTTTAAATCTTGCACAACTTTTTTTTACTGTTCAATTTCCTTTGTGAAGTTTGAAATGATACTCATTTAAAGTGACAGTTAAATGGTTTTAACGGCCGTTTTAAAATTAATTCATAGCATTCGGACGACAAATATTGCAAACCTAAATGGAAAATTGAAGTTATTTCATTATTTGATATTTTCTTAAACAGGTTCATTGATTAATTGAATTGTGGAAAATGAAGAAACATCTATATACATTCAGCATAAAATACCTGGGCAACAGAAAGCCTTTAGAACAGCGCGTAAATTACTTTAATGAAACAATTCGATAAACAATTCGTCGATCGTTAATTTTTCAGAAATTCGAGGCACGAGTCGGAGATTTCTTCAAAACTAAAGCGAACGTATAGGGGGACAAGCGAATCGCAATAGCCGAAATTCAGTGCACACCCTCGAGAATTTGTATCTCGGTCAATATGAAACACACCGTCACACCGCAGCCGCCACACGCGAAGCTGTGCATATATATACATACACACACACAAACACTTGCATGCAATGCGAGCATCCTCCTGCAAGAGTCGCTTTTCAGAGGCCGAGACACGCGAGCGGCGGCGGCTCCGAGAAAAGGACGAAAAAGAAATAATAGGTAACGAGAAGGAAGAGAAAGGAGTGGAAGGCGCGAAGAAATATATCTCGCCACGTGACTTATGCTCATCGTTAAGGCGCTTCTTCTTCTTCTTCCTTTCCCTCGCAGTTCCTCTTCGTTTTAACCTTAGTGTAAAGCGAAGCGCGCGCCTTTCTCTCTTTCTCTCGCTGCACGAACACGATGATTTACGGGATCGAGCGATTCAATCGCCCGAAATTAAGGTAAGTGGACGGCGGAAGTACGCGTTATTGCGAATTAGTCGTTGCTGCTGCTGCTCGCGCCGGCCTAGCTCCTGAAGAGTTCCTCAAGGAAAAGACGACGACTGATGGTTTGTGAAAGAGGGTTTGCGGTTCTTTACTTTCGTTTCCTTTTATTTTCTCTGGAGGTCCGTTGGTTGGGTGAGACACTTTTAAGTATGTGCATTTGGTGAGAAAATCATCTGTATAAGTACGGCACTGTTACTGTCCACTGTCTTGCAACTATTAGATTTAGGTTGAATAGTTTATTTTTTAGATATGAAATTATAATCGCCATACCTATCTTGAGTATCCTTAAGTATAATACATAATAGCATGTAAATAATAAAGAGATTAAAATCCGGACAAATGCTATTAATAATTAATTAATAAGCTACAATTGATAGCTATTCTCACATCGCAAAATTATATATATTTAATTTTATTGTTTAATTAACTATTTATTAGGTTTTCTATTAATCAGAAATAATAGATATTTTATATTTATATTCTTGATATTTATATTTATTATTTAATTAAAATTTTTAGTTGTATTTGTAAAATTAAAATACACATACACCACACACACTACATACAGTGTCAATCTAAAAATCGAAATTAAAAAAATATTTTAATGCAAACGTTATAAGTTTTTTTATGCTTTATTCTTAACCCATTAATGACCAAGACCCCGAATTTTCAACATCTTTTTCCAGGCTATTTTTTTGCAGGAGTATTTTAACAAAAAATCGGTATCACCATTCGGGAGAACAGCTCAAAATACGTCGGATATGATCTTTTTCAAATTTTTTCAAACCTTTTTTTTAGTTGAAAAAAATCCTTGAAAAAGTTGTTGAAAATTCGGGAAAATGAAAAAAAAGTTATGAGCTAAGTTTTATCAAATTGGTGCAATAGTTATAAAGATATCGAGCGTGACATGCACACTTACACACACACTCACATATACATTCACAAACGCCTTTTAAAAATATCGACTCCTAGGTGTTTAAAACACTTCTATAATGTGTTATCTCAAAAATTTTTTTTTCCCTAATGCAAGGTTTCCTTTTGGAGAAAACAATAACTTAATACTTAATTTAGATCTGGTTTCTCAGCTAAAAGAAATCAACGAAATCGTTATATTACTATAATATAGTAGATTTTTACTCTAATTTTACAGTAAATCGTACTACCAAGGCCAATGCGCAGTTAATTTTAGTAAACTACTTTTTAAACGATGACGTTAAATTACTTAAGTACAAACCCATCATTTATGACTCAATAAACATACGGGCACGATTTAAAAAAAATGGTAATGATAATTTGACCTCCAGTGCTTATCTCTCTATGGATGTATATAAATAACTATTGTTCTTGCAAAACCCATTCTATTAACAAAATAATAAAATGTTGACTTAAGCAGCTTTTTAAGTAAATTTTGCAAGTAACTTTATTCAATATAATCAAAATTACAATATCCCTATACATTAAGGGTAGCAATTTTTATTTCCATAAATGTATATATACTACTTAATTAAAACAATTTAAGTAGCCCAGTATACTGAAAATGTCATTCAAACTAGTAATAATAACACTATCATTCGCTTGCATCTTAAATCATGCTTCGGCGCAACAAGTAAGTAAGATTTAGATATTGACATTTACTTGCTTATAGATTGGCAATACTCGAAGTAAATATTTCTATATTGTTTTAAATTTTATAGTACAATCAACATAAGGAATCCGAAAATCAAGAATCTGAAACTCAAATCAAACAAATTGTTGCAGAGAATTTTACAAAAATGTTTCACCGATTACCCAACGATAAAGGTATGTAATGTATTCATAAAATATAAATCGTTATAAATTAATAAATTGATTCAAGCAACTGATTTTCAGTACCACCACATAAGATTGTTAATGTTATAAATGATCCTAAATCACAAAAGGATAATCCATTAATCGGAGTACAAGTTTGTTATCCCGAAGGATTTATGCAGAAATTAAATCTCAGCCCTATAAGACACAATGTGTTCTCAGATATAAGTAGAGAAATTCCGACAGTCGTATTTAAGGTTAAATCATCTCCACAACAAACTCCAAACTACACTTACAGTCTTGTTGATGTAGTAAGTCAATAATAATTTAAAGGTATGCATATATTAACGATATATTCTTCAGAATTAAGGAGCTTTTCATGTTTAGGGGAACCAACATATAAAAATTAACGGCAGTTATTACGAAGATGTACAACAATCTGCTATTGTACTAGTTACATCGGCAGACGGATACGATATTTATGTATGTAATAAATATATATCCTACTATTTTAACACTTTTTTCCGATAAAATATTTTATTTGCTGCAGTTAGTACAATAAGGTTTTTTTGAAAATAAAATGTAAAGTGTATTAGAATATTAGATTCATTTTTCAATGTCTTTTTGTGGTCCAGGACGGAACTATTGCCGAAGGCTCTCAAAGAACTATCATACGTCCTATGCCAGAAAAATGGAAGAAATTTGTTCTGAATACCGAACCACAGCACATTATTTATAAGCGTAGTGTTGATGCGTGTAAGTATTGAAAATGGCTCTCTAATAATAGATTTCTAAAATTGATTCCAAATTACTTCGCAGGCGACGATAAACCATCTGTGAAGATACGGAAGTTCAAGTCAAGAAACTACATTAATCCCTATGATAGGGTGAATACTTTGTATGTAAAACTTCTTATAGTTGTAGATTACAATTTATTTCGGTAAGCATAATATTTTATTTGCTTATATCGTTTACTGTTTCTTATACCATTCTTTTAGGTAAAACTCAAGGGAGTTGTCGTTAAAATCTAGTTCTGACAGAATCTGACATCAAGCTGTTTATTATACTATCTATCAAAGGCCGATTTTTGAAAGACCTTAGCTTTGCAGAAATCGAGATGTAAATCGTGAAAGTTTTTACTTTTTACACGGGTCTCCTGTAGTAAAGTGCTGGGAAAGTGAAATTCTCGTCGATTGTAAAAAAAACTATAATTACGATATTTTAAAAAAATGGTATTTAGAATATTATATTACAAATGTGGGAAGCTTAACAGGATAGTTTTCGAGTAATTATAATCAAAAGAGTATTATGTATATTACTTTACTTAAATTACGTCGGCGTGAATACGAAAGCGATAGACAGAGCGAAGGGGAAGGGGGAGTTACTCGGTACCGTAAGTCCAAAAGTTTTCTTTTCCCTGTACCAAACAAACATGCACACGGATAGGCTGCTCGGGCTCGAAACTTTTGTTTCCGATTACAGCACGACAACTCCCTTAAAGGTAACCTATATAACGTATTTATATTTTGTAACTCCCTCTATAGATTCTGGTAAAAAGTACTTTTAATAACTTATTTATAAGTTTTTAAAATCACGATATTATATCGAATATTTATAAATTGCTTTCTAAAAAATAATAAATGGTAAATCTTTTTTGAGGCGACTTGGGAATGATTTTGCTGAAACGATTCAATACGTAACAACATATTGGAATGCAGTTAATTTAAAATATCGAGAATTTGAAGATCCAGAAATAAAGATTTTAATCACTGGTATCATTATAGCAGAGGTATGCATAACATAGGGTTCACCAGTAGCTATTTATTTACTTTTTTGTAGTTTGAATGTAAGCATATTTTATGTTTAGGATGAAACTGCGCTAAATTACGTATATCAGGTACAAGACAAGTTTGGACGCGTGGATATATACAAACTTCTGGACTTAGCTGCAACTTTTTTTCACGTCCATTTGTTTAAAGACACGGGTTTTCGAAATAAGGACGGAGTGATCATCATGTCAGCGTAAGATCACTTTTGTACAATTTATTTAATATATTTAATCAGTGCATATATATATATTTAATATTCATTACTTTTTAGATTGGACGCGGGAAAGATTTTAGGTAACGATAAAGATTCGATTCCAAAACATGTGAACATTAGTTACTTGTGTTATAAATAATAAACTGTTTTTTAGGACTAGCTTATCAGGGTTCAATATGTGTTTTGTCTCGTGAAGTAGCGATCGTGCTCGATTATGGCAATTTTGTTAGCATCCCAGTTGCAGTACATGAGCTTGCTCACTTGTAAGTTTTGAAGGGATTCATGATTTAAAGATAAATATCTTTAAATGTTTTTAATAGCTAATTAAATTTTTTCGAGTGCGATATAAATAAGTAAATAATATAGATGCGTAATTTTTGTAGGCTTCATGTTTCACATGATTCAAAAAATTGTACAGTAGAATCGGATAAAAATGACGCTATGGCTATTAGATCTATTATGAATGCAGGCTATTATCATGGAAAGGCATTCGTTTGGTCAGACTGCAGTAAGAAAATCATTTCCAATTTACTAACGTAAGTCATATATAGGATATTTTGACTTAATTTTAGCGGAATAAACTATAAGATGAAATTTTTTCAGGACAAAACATACTGGCTGCTTGAAATTCAATCGAATGTTTCCATTGGGTGAACCCTTGTATGATCCTAAATTGAACAAAACATTATCAGAATAGCAAAAGCATTTAACGACTTAAACATGACAATAAATATACGTTTGCACGAATTTATCTACAAATATATAAGTTTTAATCACCATTATCCTTAATAAACTCTTGAAAAGTATTTTTAAAACTATTGCAAATGGTTTCTTAAAATTAATATCAACTAGTACACGACGTTAATGGAAAATTTCAACAAACAACGTTCTTAACTTTCTTATATAGTTCTAGCAGTTCCCTAAAACTGATACTTTTGTGAATGTTTAATAATATGTAGGTGTGTATATCATAAGTACATGCTTCACCGTTTATTTGCTTTAAAGAGGTTATATCGATAAGAGAATTACTGATTGAAAATTTATGAAATTTGGTATAATGTTTAAGAATAACGTAAATAAGACTTAGTTAAATTTTTAGGTACCTTATAAAGATGGATTTATAATGTTTTCATGTTGACACGTTTAACGACGTCTTCTGGGAAAACGTGTTTTTGCGAAACTTATTTATGTGTATTTAATTACTTGACGATTAATCATTAACGAAAAGAAACTTCGTATTTTATCAAGTAAATGCGAGCAAATTGATAATTGATTTTAAAAACAGTAGTAAGCGCCCTCAAAAATAATGAAATGGATGTTAGAAGATATTTTTCTTTTAAAAAGTCAATTGACGCGAAGGTTATGTATAGTGATTGTATATCTATATATATCGACTACGCTTGTCAAATCCAAAGAATTCCGTGCTTGATTGCCTACGTACCGGTAGAACCCCCTTAAACAATTAAAATTAGAAATATTGATTATCGATTATCGGAAAGTTTTTCTTAATGGAATTCTATTTTTGTAATAAGACCTGATAGGGTTTAGTTTCCTAATCTAATGATCAAACTATATTAATGGTTTTAAAATATGAATGAATATTACAGTACTTAGTATAAAAAAGCTTTAATTTTTGGTTTCATTCCGAGAGTTACGTCAATACCGCTGTACTTGATTGAATGTGTAATTTTTCTAGACCTTTGTAAGCAGTATTCTAAGTAAAAGTCCTTATTACCGTGAAGGGCGTAGTTCTGGATCAGACCCCCTTTCTGGATCAATTCATTATATAAATCATTATATTTAGATTTATTTGAATTGAAATTCACAAATAAAAATATATGATATTTATGAAATATTCATTTATCTAGTATTAAAATTTGAGAATATATTTGTGTTGAAAATTTAAAAAAAAAATATAATATTGGACGTCTTCATGTGAATTGAGATCCACGCCATTTTCTTAGTCACCCGTCAGAAACGCCCGTCTGATCCAGAACTGCTCCCCGGACGTTTTTTCATATTTTCATTAATTACTAATTTATTTTCCCAGTTTTTTCTCATTTGAACGTCTTAAATTAAAGATAAAACTTGAATAAGGTAAATAAAATGAAAAATTTTTACTTTCTCAGGCTATTAATATAAGATATGAAAAATACTGCACGTTTACGCTTAGTTGGTCCGAAACTACGCCCTTCACGATACCCTTTCGGAGCTCAAGAAGCATTGACTAAAAAGTAAAAAGGACACCGCGAGTCATGGCGCTCACGTTAATAGTAGACGCCGACGGCACAGATACTAAAGAGAGTCTGTGCATTAAATTATAATGGAGCAGAGATCATCGCAAAATGTCCCATAATCACCCTTTCGGCAATATCAGATCTTGCGGCCATTGCAGCTTCGTGGGCTTCGGTTAACGCGGACGCAACGGCGACATCATGTTCCCAGTCGAATCTAGTTTAATGCGACAGAGAATTAGCCGCGCTACCGCGAACTATCGACATTTCACACGGGTGGCGGCGGCGGGGGAACCCGAGACGGCTTATACAATTCGCCGTCAAAAGTCAAGTCCTGCCAAATTATCGTGATAACGGCCTCTGGTGTCGCATGGTTTTCGTCGAATTTCGGGTTTAGAGCTCGAATAAAATCGCAGCGGCGTTAATGACGGGCACCTATAATATAATCTTCGTTTAATGAATGTCGCGCGTTATGTTTATAGGTTGAAGGCGCGGGATGCGTATTCTTGCGGAATCGTGCTTCAGAAATAAGCTTTGATACATTTTTTACTACAAAGGTGACTTTGTTTTATTAAAATACCGTGTGATAAAAATGAATGAAAGTCGCGAAGATTTTCATTTTTTTGTCAGGGAAAAGGAAATTGAAAAAGAGAGGCAATCATAAAGAGAACTTTCGACAGCAACGTAGTTTTTGCTTTATGTAAAAAAGTAAAAAGGATGTGATGAATTATTAAAATGTTTTATTTTAAACTATTTAAATTATGTCCTCATTGATTATCACATAATTATAAAAAAATCGATAAAAAATATGGATTAAACTAAAAATATTTAACTTGTCGGTACACATGTTTTCCACTAATTATATAAAAGAAAATTAATGTTTAAGTACATGGTTCAAATACAAATTGAGAAACAAATACTTGACAGAAACAACTTGATTGTTGGCTTTTTAATATTTCGAAATAAATTAGTTGAATAACGAACAGAGATAAATATAAGTCTTTTAGCTGAACGGAATAAGAATTCAACAGATGAAAGTGTAAATTAACTTTTATTTGATTACATCAATTTCTTACTTCGATTCCGATTGTCGTGAATTGTGTGGAACAAAATTAATCGAACGAACCTTTTAAGTATTAACGGCCTCTTGTCTTTATTTAGAGCCATAAATATTACGCTATCACCTAATTTATAGCTTTCACGTAATTTATCTACGAAAATAGTTAGAATTTTATATTACATTAAGAGCTGCAATAAATGACATAATTCATTATGTAATAGTTCATAATTTACAATGACGAGAACGGCTATAAATTACTTTTAAGAAAAAATGATAAGATATAAAAGCTATTCAATTAAAAATCACAATTATCGTTTCTTATTTAACGAAATTCAATATTACTGTGCTTAGCTTCGAAATTAACAAATCACAATCCAACAAAATTATCGCCGTACATAACAAATTGCCAACTCTCAATCTTCCAAAACTCCAGCATAATTTATTCGCACACCCAAAGCTGCAATCGCACTTGAATTTGCTGCAGGAAAAAGTGTGTCCCACCGTCCTACCGATGAACTTTGCAGAAAATTTCCGCGGCAAATCTCCTGCCAACTCTCCGTTTCGCATTTACCGCCGCAAAAGTAACTGCTCACACTCCCTTACTCACCCACACACACACACGCGCAAACACAAATGCACATTCACGTCGTGCCGCCAGTTTCCCCATACTTCGCCAATACTTGAGTCTCTCGGCGAGTTCTCTCGAGTTTTGCGGCTACATAATTCTCTTTTAAGATATTGAAATTACCAGAGAGAGGCCCGCTGCCTGCCGCAAATCTCTTGAGAAGCGAGAGACCGAGCGATGCAGGCCCTGCACTTTCCGCGAGAGCGCAAGTGATGCAAATCGAGTTTGCGCAGCGAGTTTAGTTACAATCGATTGAGTGAGCGCGAGCAAGAGAGAAAGAGAGAGGGTGAGACATAGAGGGTGGGTGGGGGGAGAGCTGCAGAGTACACTCGTGTCCCTGAATTCTCTAGGAACTGTATCTATGTATATATGTGTGTGTATCTAGGAGCTCGGGTGTATTGTGATACTGCGTCCTAGGTATATGGTTATAGTCCCATTGCGCGAGTCACTCGCTTGCGATTGTCGCCTGTATATACTGTGCGGCTGTATAGGGAGAGAGGAGCTCTGTTGCGCTTTCTCAACACAATTCGCGCGTACTTTAGCTGAGCGAGGAGGATTGTTTTGTAATTAAGGCTGCGAGTTGTCGCAGTTATACACGGCGGATGGGAAAAAGTTCACCGAGCTGATTTTCCTGTTTTCATGGAAATGCCATCCCTACGGTTCTTTTAATTACGATGGAAATTCCTACTACCGATTTACATATTCCGAATGTAGAGGTCATTATTATCACTTAAACCTTTTTATAAAACATAAAAAAAAGTTTTTGCATTGGTAGTAATTAGTATGCCAATTTAAATAAAGAGATAAATGAAATATTGCTTAATTTATAGTTAGGACTTTTAGCTTTTACGCAGTAGGTTTTTGAGCTATATCAATATTCTCATTGTGAAGAATTGAATTTCCCTTAGGTGCGCTATCTTTCCCCGCACTCCCCTAATAGTTACGGGTAGTTAACTGAGTGTTAATTCCTAGCATGTATATAATTAACCATTTTGCAGTTATAATTACGACTATATAGTTTTATAATTACGACTACAGTTGAAAAGTTAATCACCATAGAGTCGACCATGTCACAAAGATGAACCGTTTTGAATTTTGAAATTTCCACACGCAATTAAAAAGCTGTCAGGCTGCGATGTAAACACAAAGCATATTTTCCATACAATCTCTTTCTGACAATACTCGGCTGAATTCCATTGGATCTTATTTGAAAAAAAAAAACTGCAATCTTATACATAAGCAATTAGAGGAGATTTCCATAGTCGTATTTGACGGAATGTGCACCGTTAACTACACCACTAGCCTTCATACCTAGTTGATATTAATTTTAGAGAATTTAGGGGTTATACACGAGACCGTGGATCTCCTAAACTTCACGTCTGTAATTGCATTATATAGTGCCGCGCACCGCATCATAATTAAATTTTGCTTAAAACGTTACAGCAATACCACAATTAACTATTCGAAGCGCGTCCATGTTCTGCGCAGCATCCAAATTACTCGAAAATCTCCACAAACAATGTGTCGGATCAAACGAATTGTAGCCTACAATGCCAGAACCGTCGTTCATAAAGAAATTGAAAAAGAGATGGAGTAAGAGTGAGGCGTGATGGAAAGCAGTCAGCTCGACCGCAGCCCCAAACCTCAAAAGGCGCTCGCTCGCTAAAAGTAGAGAGGGAGCTGCCTCGTCGCCTTCAAAGAATCCTCTTACGCGGACCACGCGACCAGCCAACCATCATCTCTTTCTCCCCTAATGAACATTTTACCCAACCATTCTCTCGCTCTCAACCTCTCTCATTATATCGGAGCGAGAGAGAGAGAGAGATAGAGAGCGAGGGTTAGCTATCAGCTAACAAAGCCGCGCGTCCTGCCCACCCTTGTTTGTAAAACCTTTGATTTAGCAGCGCGCGCCAACCAACGGAAAGCCAGCCGACTCGCGTTAGTTAACATCGTCGTGAGCGCCAAGCCAAGCCGTGACCAAAGCTCTCACAGCAGCTATCCGTTTCCTATACTCCCCCTTCCAAGTCCTTCTTCTTCGTCGTCTTCTGTATACGGCCGCAGGCACTTGCTGGCCGCCGCGACAGCAGCCACTCGGGTAACTGATAAACTTGCACCGTTAATAAAGCGTGTCCCACTCTCTTCTGTGCGCGGCGCATCAACCATCGCTTTCCTCCTTCGTTACATACGCGTGGCTGTTCTTTCCTTGTAATATGAAAAAATTTCTTCCTGTCGCCGTAGCTCTAACGCGAGGAATTTTATATATATATACATCTTATCTCGGCCCCTTTTTCTATGCATTATACGCTTCCATTATTTTGTCAAAATCTCAAGTTAGCTTTCCCTACATTTCGCTGCTCCACATAATCCCTTAATATTTTAATGTAATATATAATGTGAGCAAGTGTGTCGAGAACGTGTATACGACTCTGTCGAGTTTCGGCACTGTGAACTGCCTATAGGCTATGTATGTTTGTTACCTCGCTTCTCTACGCGGTTGACCACTCGCACAGAGGATTTTGCTTTTACCCTGCAGTCGAGTATCTACATATACGTATATAGGCCTATATTATATACGAATCTCTGTCTCTGTCTGTGTGTATGTGCGCCATGCACTTGATTGTGTTTATGTCAGTACACGAGGAACCTCCGTACTGTACGTGTGTGGGTGAGTAAGATGTTCACTCACGCGGTGCGATTGCGTTTGTGTTTGCGCGCATGATTCTGAAGTGCAGTAGGCCATGAGCCATATATATCTACCTACGTGTGTGTGTGTGTGTGTGTGTGTGTGTGTAGTCGTATATGAGGCGTGTATATATGTATGTGTACACGTATGCGGCGAGCGCGGTTTAGTGGTTCGGTGTATATACCGTGCGTCTGTGTGCGTGTGTGTGTAAGCGCAAATTAATGCAGACGTATGTCGGTATTCGGCGAAACATGCCGGATATGATTTTGAGAGATATTCGTCTAGTATGTAATATGCATTATACAGTGTTGCGGTTCCTCGAATCATTTTTCATTTGGGAGCTAGAAGAGCGAGCCCGTAATTGGCGCACTTTGTTTTTGTAAGCTGGCTCTCGGTACATACTGTTGCTGAGATTTGTAAGTTTGCGAATTACGGGTGTGATTCTTGCTTTTATTTCTTAAACGCGGTTGGAGCGAATGTTTTATTTCCCGTGAACATTGAACCTACTAATGAGCTATGATTAATTGTTTATTTAAATAAATTATGTGGTCTATTTTCATCTCGAATTTTAAGCTAATTTACTGCAATATGGAATCAAATTGCTATTATCTCTGATTAAATAATTTCGTCACTGGAAAAATTCAATAATAAAGTCGAAAATTATTAGTAAGCCTGCGTAAAATATAGGACTAAGACAGTAAATCTACATGATATATAGAAATGTCTGTTGTTTACTTAAGTATATAAATAATACTGTAAGAAGCTTAGGCTTTCTTTTAAATCCAAAAATCGGTATTTTTTGTATTTTTTTAAATCTCTTGATAAACAATATGAACTTAAATTAAATAACACATTTTTTAATATATTACTGAAAATGGCGAACATCACGACAGTGATCTTGAGCAAATTTCAAAGCAAACATATATTTCAGTAGTCATATTAAAGTTTCTTCCTCCTTTTATATTAGAAACATAATAGAAGTCCACTCAGGAAATAAACAGATGATGAGTGGACACGTGTCCGGACGTGTGGGTGTGTGGACGCATGAATGAGACAGGTGGAATGGGAAATTTCTCGTTCAAATAGATAAAGGGTCAAGGCGTTAACAACTTTGCTGAAGTAAAAATAGTCTCTTCCGTCCCAGCAAAAACTTCATACAGTTTATGTGGAAAGCGATTAGATCCAGTAATGATGAGTGTGGATAAGAGATTAAAGCGCCAACTTACTTATGACAATAGCAGAACTGCCGCTTCCTGTCTTGCCTGATCAG
Source organism: Megastigmus dorsalis (assembly GCA_900490025.1). Classification (NCBI taxonomy): domain Eukaryota; kingdom Metazoa; phylum Arthropoda; class Insecta; order Hymenoptera; family Megastigmidae; genus Megastigmus; species Megastigmus dorsalis. Next base: position 74,821 of record UELU01143141.1, on the reverse strand, counting down.
TTTATCGTGCAAAAAGTTCGAGGATAAGCGTATATTTATGATATTATTTCCTTTTACAAATCAGATTATAGCGTCATTTTTATCCTATTTTACCACTACCCCAATCAAACTCAGAAAAAACATTATCCTACACGTGTGAATATATTTATCGATCATTTTGTTCACGAAAATCTTATGTATCAATTTTTGCTTTTAATTTCATATTCTTTTGCATATATATTTGTCTTTCGATTAAAAAACTCCCAGTCATCCATCAAAATATGCTTATCTATCGCAGCAAAACCAACGACAGAAACCGAATTCGAACCATCGGCTTTAATAGCAGACTGTTCGTCCCTGCGGTTAACACTCTATTTCCTCGGGCGTTCGCGCAATCGACTCGGCAAATAAAGTTTTCCATAATTAGAAGGCGCTCGCGCGCGCGCATGGCGTTGGCTTTTAAGACGCTCTAATAAGTCATGCATTATTAAAGAGGCTCGTGGAAAACTTAGACTGTGGGACGCCGAAGTAGGAGCAGGAGGAGGAGGTGATGGAGAAGGAGAAGTGGGAAAATTTGGTCGGGATGTTCGTGTCGTCGTCGGTTCTGGACGCGCCAAGTATAACCAATATTTACGGAGTCGCTGACGGGTGCAAAGTACGTTCTTTTATATATAGATGCGTGGTAGCTACATTATGCGCGTTGCGGCACATTTATGGAGAGGCAAAGAGGTTATACGCCCGTAAATTAGTTGAATTTTGAGAGGCTGCAAATTGACTGCACCGTGTGCTGCTGATTTTGTAATTTCGGGGAAGCTCTGTTGAGGAAGAAGTAAGCCGACTTCCGTTTGCCTTCTTGTTTTTTAATCTATTCTCAGAATTAATTAGATTATTGGAAATTGAAATTCGATACAGTGATAGGTAAGAGATATATAAACGTACGATTAGATTGAATTGAATGTAAATCATGTATAGAAATAGAATTTTTAATGTTCAAAGTATATTTAGTTCAAAGTATATTAAATAATTTTAAAAGCAATGGTTTTTCTCTTCTTCATAATTTATGAAATTTATAATACACGTTAGAAACAAACATACCTTAATAAATAAAAAAAAATAAAAGAATAGCTAGAGGATTCTAGATAATCACGATTCAAATTTGTTTTTTCACCTCATTCTAACGCGAATACTCGGACGAGCGCGTGCATTGTGAAGTGGAGTTATAATTTAATATTCGAAAAGCAAAGGTAAATAGACTAGTACTCGAGGTATAGCAATCTTCCTATCAAAAACACGACCTCTCACAGGGGCCACAGGATGCTGGCCACGTGAACACCAACCGAATCGTATTACTTATACTCTGCGCCGGTATTAAAAATTAAAGCAATTAGAGTGCACTTAATGCAAGTGAAATGCATTAAGTGCACTCTAATTGTCCGTTTTCTTTTTTGCTCTGGTGTATTAATATGCTTTTTACAGGATGAGAAACATCATTTTTTTTATTAGTATAACATCATGCTGTTTATATGAACACCAATTCCGTTATAGTTGTAAGAAGATTCTATGTGATTTACGAAGCAAAAAATTCAATTTGAGGATATTTTATTGACGGGAAGCTAATCTAAAAGGTCGATCTATAATTAATCACGTTGAAATACTGTAAAATCGATCCTTTGCAATATATAGAAAACGATTCGCTAAACTCACAATGGAAATCGTAATGCCATTCAAACTAAAAACATTCGATCTAATTTTAAAACACTGCACCATTACATCAAGAGAACTATTGCAGACTATAAAGAGTCCCATTTGCCAACCGCCGCGACCTTATTTAAAAAAAAAAAAAAAAAAAAAAAAAAATCACTGAAAAAAGGAAGCTCCAACAAAAGCGGTCGACTCTCGGAACTTAACGAGCATCTCCTCTAGCGCAACCATCTCTCGCCCACTTGGAAAAGCGCATTGGTTGCCGCTGCAGCTCCTCGCGCGAAGCGAAAAAGTTTTATCGAATGCGGTCGTTGCCGGCGCGAGCTCGCTGCTGCAGGCACACACACTCACACACACACACCCAGCACCGGGAACTTCTACCTCCTCGCCGCAGCCTCGAAACTCAATTATCTTCGCTGCGCTGCAAACGTGTCGCGTTGTTGTTGCACAGAAACGAAAGTGGATCCCCCGACCTCCTCCCCGGCTCACACGTGCGAACCACACACGTAGGAGAGGACGAAGAACCCACACGGAGACATAGAGACAGGTTACATCGTCACTGAACTTTCTCTCCTACGCCTCTCGTATAGGAGTCCCTCACCTCCCGGCCGCGCGTAAACTATCCTAAACAGATTTTAGCAGCGCCTAGACACGGCTTCTACATTAAACGTTAACGAGCTGCGGAGGGTGATTTTGCCCATCCCCGTATAGGTGGATGGACCGGTTGCCATCGTAGTCGTTTTAACGGCAACTCGCTTGCGCGCTCCATATATAGGATATGAGTGTGTGTGTGTGTGTGTGTGTGGGTATCGAAAAGGACTGCGAGGCGGAGTTTGGCGTGCGTGCGTAGTTGTGTGTATGGATACGTGTGCAGGGGAGGAGTATAACCGATCATCGATGCGATGATGCGTCGATGCGACGACGTTATGAGCGCGGATGTGGGCGGGGAGGCCCGCGACTGAAAATTCAGTTTGCCAACGAAATTGGAGGGAGAGACTTTGACAGAGTTGCCACTACTGCACATGGGTCGTTCCGTGTCCATGGAGAAGTTTCGATAGCGAATGGATGTATGCAGGATTCAGTTGAAAAGAAATACGGAACCCTGAGCTTGGGGAATGTTTCTTTTTGGGTGTTGTTTTTTTTTTTTTTTTTAAGGATACGATGGAGATGAACGCCACTTTTATCCTACTTTTGGATTTTATATTGTGTACTTAAAACGAGAGATCGCGTTAGCGAGAGCACCGAAGTTGATACTTACTTGATGCTTAGTAATAAAAAGCAGCTTATTTTCAATTAGTTACAGGGCATTACTGCACATGAAGATGAGTCCAGTTTACAGGGTTATACAGGGTTCCATGAAAACTATGAAAGTACCAATATTGATCATCGTATATCCTTTAAAGTAACAAGTTAATATAGTAAATATTAATAGTTACGGGGATGTGAAAGATTTTCCTATTTTTTCCATTTACGAAATATATAGAGAGAGAGAATTTTATAAACCTGGAACCACGTAATGTTTGCGTCATTACTAAGGTGCCAACAGGTAATTTTTTACCAAAAACCGTCCCATTTTCTGATTCTGTAAAGTACAAGGAATTAGGACACCTAACTCATACACAAAAATAAGCCATATGGATATCGGATCATTTCTACAAGTAATCCTTCAACTTTGATTAGAAGCAACAAATACTTTATGAAAGATCTCCAAAATAAATGTTTCTCCCCGTGACTGTTACAATAGCCCGCTCGAACAAAGCAATAAGGCGAGAGCTCTAGTTTCCAGCTTTCTCGTTTGTCACGGAACGACCCATATACACCGTGGAAATACGGCACATAACGAGCGATGGTGTAATAATGGATGCGTAATCTTTATGACGTTGAGTTTGAGCTGCTCCGAGTCCTTGCGCTTCGTGAAATATTTAGCCGGGGCCCACGTGTACAGTGAGTTACAAGCGCGCCCTGGCTCGACTGCCACCGTGTCCGATTAATTGGAAATTGCCTCTTTCTCCCCCCCCCCCCCCCCC